>APFE030984588.1:32794-115112 GCA_000404065.3 Pinus taeda
TTTAAGACCATAGAGAGCCTTCTTAAGTCTGCATACAAGTTTTGGATCATTTCCAAGAATGAATCCATCTGGTTGTTCAATGTACACTTCTTCTTCTAAGTCTCCATTCAGAAAGGTGGATTTCACATCCATTTGAAATACTTTGAATTTCTGAAAGCTAGAGAGAGCAAGGAACATTCTGATGGCCTCAAGTCTAGCAATGGGAGCAAAAGTTTCTTCAAAGTCTATTCCTTCTTGTTGAGCATACCCTTTACAAACAAGTCTGGCATTATTTCTAACAACTTCCCCATTTTCATTCAACTTGTTTTTGAATATCCATTTTGTCCCTATGACATTCTTATCTTTTGGTCTAGGAACCAACTCCCAAGTGTTGTTCTTTTCAATCTACTCAAGTTCATCATCCATTTCCTTGACCCAGCATTCATCTTTGCATGCCTCTTTTACATTTTGTGGCTCAGTGGAGGAGAGTAATGCCAAATAGCTTGAAGCTTCTTCTATTGCTCTTCTTGTTTGTATACTAGCCTCTTTCTGCCCCAAAATCTGACATTCTGGATGATTCTTCTGAACGTACCTGGATGGAGTCTTTTCTTCTATCCTTATCTATTCTTTTGGTGCCTCATTTGTCTCTTCTTCTTCATCATGAATCTGATTTGATGTAGATGGATAGTCTTCTTCATCTTTGAAATCTTCAGATCTTACCTACCTAGGAGTGTTTTCTTCTTCATCAACCACTACATCAATACATTCAACAATTTTTCCAAGCCTTTTATTATAACACTTGTATGCTTTGTTGTGGGGAGAGTAACCAAGGAGAATGCCTTCATCTGCTCTAGGTTCAAACTTGCCAAGATGTTCATCAGTATTTTTGATATAGCATTTGCTACCAAAAATTTTGAAATATTTTACCGAAGGAGTCTCACCATACCAGAGCTCATGAGGGGTTTGAGTGTTGTTCACCTGGACATTTGTTTTGTTGAGAATAACAACTGCAGCAAATGCAGCTTCACCCTAGAAAGTTGTGGGAGTTCCAGACTCATCAAGCATAGCACGAGCCATTTGTTGAACCGTTGTGTTCATCCTTTCCACTACTTCATTTTTCTGAGGAGTCCTGGTTGTAGAGAATTCTCTTCTTATTCCATGTTCTTCACAGAAATCGAAAAATTCGTTTGAGGTAAACTCCCCACCTCTATTAGACCTAAGGCATTTAATTTTGTGATCTGATTCGTTTTCAACCAACGTTTTGAAGGATTTGAATTTTTCGAAGGCTTCGTCTTTGTGGTTCATCAGTCTTATCCAATCGATCCTTGAATAGTTGTCAATGAATAATATAATGTATTCTTCTCCTCGAGGTGACCTTTTCCTAGATGGACCACATACATCAGTGTGGACAAGTTCAAGTGGCCTGCTAGCTGATCCTTCCTTCTCATGGAAGTTAGTTCTGGTTTGCTTACCAAACTGACATGATTTGCATATTGTATTGTCTGGAATTCTGATGTCTGGAAGACCACGAACTGCCTGGTATTTGCATGCTTTCCTTATCTGTGAGAAGCTTAGATTCCCCAACCTTCGGTGCCATAGCCATTGTTCATCATTCTTCCTCAGATAGCATTGTTGTTGTCCTTCTTTGAATATGTATAACTTATTTGGAGTTCTTATGCCTTTGATCATTTTTTCTCTTGTATCAAGATCATGAACACTACATCCATTTGATTGAAATATTACCTCTGTTCCTTGATCTCCCATTTGACTGACACTCAATAGATTATGCTTTAAGCCATCAACATACATAACATTTCCTGCTTTGACCTTTTCTTTTAAAAGAATAGAACCTTTACCTTTTATGAGTGCAGGGGTGTCATTTCCAAATGAGACCTTCTTCTCCTTCTCCAAGGCACTATATGACTGAAGTTTTTCTTTATCACCTGTCATATGTTTTGAACATCCACTGTCGATGTACCATTGATTTTCTTTCCCTTCTGCATATAAGGCTATACCACATCTTTCTGGTTGTGGTTCTTTCATTCTCCATGTTTTGATATTTGAGGCTTGCTCCTTCTGAGTTGTTTGTCGAAACTTGCTCCTGCGTTTATAATCTTCATGATCAAAATTATTACAATAGAACATTCTATTTCATTTTCAAGAGCAGAAAAGTTATTGTAGGTCCTTTTCATGATTCCAGTCATACTCCTCTGTTTTTAAGTTTCTCTAGTCATGATAGTTTTGTAGGCAACACACTGAGCTGCTTTGTGTCCAAAGTTGTGACAAGAGAAACATTGGCCGTTGAGAAATTCCTGCGATTATCAACCCTGCGGACCGAACGATTGTAGTTTTCATTGACATTCATTCTTGAGACAAATTGAGAATGATTTACCTGTGGTCTGTTGTAGCTTCTGTTTATCCTTGAAGCGGATTGCCCTTGATTTACTTGGTGATCTCTGTTCATTCTTGAAGAAAAATGTCCCTGATTTACTTGGTGAGTAGCATTGTGCCGTTGCTGTTGATTGTCAATTTGTTCACTTTTCCTTGTTGCATCAATATAACTTTTGGAGGTGGATGGTTTCTGTGCTTGAGTTGCTTCTTCATTATATCCCAGACCTGTCTTGATTAGTGGAGAACGCTGTACTTTGATAATCTCATCTAACGTTTTAGATCTTTTAACAAATCTAAGATTAAGAGCTTTAGTTTTCTCAATCTCTTTTCTAAGTCCCACTATTTCACATTCTAACTTTTCATGATGTTTTTCACTTTCAGCCAATTGGAACTGCAGAGTATCAATAATCATATTTTTCTCTTCTAAACAATTTTGAGTTTAGAAATCTCTTCATAAAGACCTTCTTCATCTATAGCATCCATGAAATCATCATCTTCAAAAGCCATTAAAAGTCTATAATTATTACCTTGTTCATCTTCATCGCTATTTGAAAATCCATCACTGTCTTCATGAGTGTAATAGCTTTTCTTATTTACATTATGTTTCTTGTTCCATCTAACATGTTGCTTACCTTTATGAGGACACTTGGCAGCATAGTGACCGACTCTTCCACAAGCAAAACATTTGAAAGGTAACTTACCTCTGAATCTTCCAGCACCCCGTTGAAGGTTCTTGACAAAATTTGATTCTTCCTCTTCTTCTGACATATGTCTTGAGTCATAAGAATCTCCTTTTCCTGAGGCCTTGAATGCGGCTTCTCTTTTGTCTGATGGTCCCCCTTTCCTCATTTCATAAGCGACTAGAATTCCGTGTAGTTACGACATGGTAATTTTCTATAGATTCTCCTTTTCTTCTATTGTAGAAACTTTTGATTCAAACTTAGAAGACAAATATCTCAGAACCTTTTCAACCACAACAGCCTCTTTTATTTCTTCACCCAAAATTTTCATACAATTAACAATCTCATTTATGCGTAGGAAATAGTTAGCCACACTTTCATCATTGTACATTCTGAGATTTTCATATTGAATTCTGAGGGTTTGAATTTTTGCTCCGTTTACCTGTTCATCTCCTTCATAGCTCAGAATGATCTTGTCCCATATTTCTTTTGCAGTTTTATACTGAATAACCTTGACAAATTCTGATTGAGATAGACATCCTAATAGAGTATTGACAGCCTTTGCATTTGTTTCAAACTGCTTCTTCTCAGCCGGATCTGTAGGAGTTGCTGATGGAAAAGTGTACCCTGTATCTATGATATCCTAGACTTCTGTACCAAGAGATTGAAGATAGGCTGTGACTCTTACCTTCTAATAGACGAAGTTGGTCCCATCAAAAATTGGTGGCCTGATTGATGCTTCTCTCTCGTAGTTGCTCATGATGATAGATCTTCCTTCAAGCGATCAAGCTTCTTCTAAAGGACCCACTCTGATATCAATTGTTGGAAATAATACTGAGAGGGGGGGTGAATCAGTATTATCTGGTCAATTATTTTCTTTTTCAAACCCAGAACATATACGCTACTTCTGTTAGAGAAAACTGCGTATATATGCAACTACACATAAGGAAACCTGCGTATACCATACAGACTTATAATTTAAAATATTCGATAGATGTTGAACATTAATCTGTGCATCAGGATCATATAAACAGTGACCAGGAATAGAAGAGCAAAAGACAATCGCACACAAGAACACAAGATATAAGGTGGAAACCCAATGTTGGTGAAAACCACCTACTGCAATATGTCTCTATCTTTTCAATTAGAAACTTATTTTTACAATGATTCTGTACTAGTGCAGTCCTTTACCAATACGCAGGCTGCTACCTGCAAAGAGTTACAACCCTCTCTCGTTTTCCAGCTTCTCCTGGAAGGGAGCTACAACTCCCTTAGTTCTTGTACTAGTTGAGATACTAGTACGCAGGCTGCTACCTGCAGAAGACTACAACCTTCTCTTCCTTCCAAGGACCACGTTTCATAAATTTTCAAACTGGATCCACAAATAACATTAATCAAGCGTCAAGAATTTCTTCATCAACCAATTACCTTTTCACCAATCAAAACTGAATCAAAATAAACACTTCTTTGACGACTGTACCCAGATCATAATAACAGTAATCACACCCCACTTCTGAACCCAGAACATTGTAGCAATAAACAAAAGCAGCTAGAACATAAATCAAGAGATGTACGCTACTTCACTATTCAGAAACCTACGTACAGATCTATAAAGTCATTCTTTCAAACATTCAGATATTAATTAACCCAGATTATCAGATTTATAGATCAAGCGTGCGCCACATATCACATATCAAAATCATATAGAGATACCGCCATTCCAACCTTAAGATTTTGACCCATCAATAGAACTTATCTTTCTCCTTGCGCTCAGGTTCCTTCTTCATTCAGATTCAGATCTGCACCATAACCCAATCACAGTATTCTAGATCTAGCACTTTATCAGATATTCAATAATTCAGAAGATGCCTTACCAAATGATCTCCTTCCTCTTTTATAGCCTTAGGCCTTTCACAATACCACGGACCAAAAACCATAACAATTCAATACCATGGACCCAATACTTAGGATCAACACTTTTGGATGCAATACCACGGACCAAAACCATAGGATCAAAAAATCGTCGGACTAATACCATGAACCAACCATAAGATTTTCCATGTGCATGCGCTTTTCTTTGCATGAAAGTGCGTGAACTTTTCTCTGCATGAAAGGAACTTTTCTTTGCGTGAAAGGAATTTTTCTCTGCATGAAAGTGCATGAACTTTTCTCTGCATGAAAGGAACTTTTCTTTGCATGAAAGTGCGTGAACTTTTCTCTTCATGAAAGGAACTTTTTCTGCATGAAAGTTGCGTGAACTTTTCTCTGCGTGAAAGTCCGTGAACCAGAAAATAACTTTGCTGCACTATAATTTATCATCTGAGATGAGTGGGTTGCCATGAAGTACAACATATGTATCATAATGCCAACACGGTGGGCCAGAGGATCGAAGTTCTAGTAAGAAGAAGATCAGAGGAGGCGGTGACGCAATTCTTAGATGTAATGACCCATTCCGGTTTATAGGCAAGGGTATTAGCATGTGTACGATATATGCATATGAAAGTTACATATGCATACATCGCATGCCTTGCACTAGTATATTTATCAAATAAATATGAAAGATGTCAAGTACCTAAATTATTTAAGAAAGGAAGTATTACCTAAAAATTTGACACTCTCGAAAGAAACATATTAAATATTTCATAGTTATAAGGTTATTAAATAAAATTAATTATTTCAATCCCCTTATTGTAAATATGTGCAATTATTCATTTTTTATAGTAATATTCGTTTTTAAATATTCATTTTTAAAATATTCAACACTTAATAAAATTATATGTATTATGGATAACTGTTCATTTATTATAAAATAAAGTCATGTATTAAATTACACTTCGTTTAAATATTACAAAGAACAAAAATGAAAAAATTAAACTTATTAACCTTATATATTAAAGTACCTCACCCTGAGGTAACATGTAAAAGAGATGAATAAGGCAGAAAATTGGGGGGTAGTGGAGGAAGGCAGCGACCACCTGAGGACAAGAATTAATCCGAGTAGTCAGAGACCGAGTGAAGGAAGGGGAGGTTTTGGTCGTTTTGGTAACTGAAGCGGAAGCAAATCAAAAGCATCTCCAACGATAGAAACCCCATGTAGGTACTCAGGATCAAATTGATAAATTCAGAAATTGTCATACTTTGTTTTTAACTTTAAATTCAAGGCTTTAATAGCCCTGGATGGGCTACTTGGGAAAATACAGAGATCATATGTCAAAGATATCCCAAATTGTGTCAATTTTGAAGAACTTAAACCCATATTTTGTATATATTTACTTTAAATCAGATACTTAAAACTATTTTGGTGGTAATCATATGTAAAAGTGAATTTTGTCACTAGAACAAGATATATGTTATTTGCTTAATTCTACTGGTACGTGGATACCAATATGAGATATGTTATTTAAATTAATATTGTTGAATTATGAATACCAATATAAAGTTTAGTATTTGATTAACTTTTCAACGAAATCTAAATTATGAATTACGTTATGGATGAGAGAGCTATAATTTTATTTCATTTTCGCATATCGATATGATTGATGAGATAGAAATAAAAGAATGATTACATTTTAATATGAAAGCAAATAACATGAGCTGGATAAGGCCACATGTATGAATTATACAAAAACTGTTTATTTTGAATATATTGATGCATATGTTATGATCTAAGTAACTTGACACATGGATTAGGGATTCATCGGATACGGGGATTTGAGGGTTGGATTCAGACACGTTGACCCTCTGGAACAGGCGAGATGTGGTGAAGGCCACCATTATGGCAATAACAGTAGTGGGACGAAGTAAGTAAAGGAGGAGGAAGATGTGGCCCTCGCATCTAAGGGGCAACAGGAGAAGCGCAGAAGAAAGAAGGACATTTTGAAGATCAAGTGCTTCAGGTGTGGTGAGCTTGGCTACTACAACACTCAATATCCTCTCAAAAAGAAGGACAAGGAGGAGAAGCAGGATCTACAAGCTGCATCCGCTGAGATTGACAGGTTGTCCTCCAGATTGGAGGAAGAGTTTGCCATGATTGTCGAGATGCCTCCACGGGTGATCTGGGGTGATCTGGAACTATAGTCCCAGAGAGCTATAGGATGGGTAGGATTCTTGAGGAGGTCCACCTCTTGAATCAGTACGTTGCTACGGGAGCCCATAGTTAGCAGTAGTAGGATGGACTAGTGGCAGTTGGTGCAATCAGGTGCGAGAGTGGCAGATGCAGTAGCTAGTAGCAGTCTGAGACTGAGCAATGTAGAGCAGAGTTGGCAGTAGTGCAGATGACACAGAGCAAAGTCAGTAGCAGCGCAGAGGCTTCAGTGACAACGCAAATACTAGCAACAGTGAGGACTTGGGTGACAGATGCATCATACTGACCACAGTTGGTTTAGTATTTTGGATGCTTTTCCGTTGTAGTTGTTGCAGTTGCAATAATAATAGTTGGAGAAGGTTGCAGTGTTGGCAACAGTTTAGTAGGAACAACAACAACACAGATGCAACAATCAAGTTGCGCAGTAGTTTATGGGCAACAGAGCCAGACATCAACATCGCAACAGGAGATGGTGCAGAGACAGATTTATGCTTCAGTGGGTTGCAACACTAGAGTACATTCCTTGCTAAGAGGGAGTGTTGATATGTGTAGCATCGGATGTGCTATAGCGTCGAGATTTTGCCGAGAGGCTAAGGCACATGCATTCTCCAAGACCCAGAAACCATTCTGGAAAATTCCACCTAGAGATGGTTTAATTAAAATAATTAATCATTTTTAATGTATTCCTAAGTCTAAACTTAGGAAATTTTATTAATTAAAAGGTATTAATTAAATCTAGTGTGAATCTTCTAGAAGAAGATGAGGATCAACTCCCAGTTAATCTTAACCTTTGATTATGTTTTAATCTTGGCCTTTGGTGCTCCAACGAGAGATTATAAGGAGCTTGATGGGCACTTGGAGAACACACTAAGATAGTGAGATCTAGAGATCGAATTTCTTAAGAGTAGTAGTGCTGAGTTGCCCCAGAGAGATCAAGTGATCTTCTTGTAGTGAGGGGCAGGGATAGTAGACCAAAGGAGCATTTTCCAGTTTCGGAGAGTGCAAGGCAGAGAAGGCAACGAGTGGTTCAGAAAGGTAGCGTAGAGCTTCAGAGGGAGTCTGTAATTTTGCTGGGAGAGTCAAGATCCAGTGCCAGAAGCCAGGGTGTGAGACCGGAGGGCTAGAGAGTTGAAGATCCAGTCAATAGAAGATCAAAGGAGGAGGTGACGTAGTTCCTAGAGGCTGTGACACAGATCTGTGTAGGCTGATGCAAAGGCAGCGTGGGGCTAGCCTTCTAGAGCCTGATCAGTGTCGGATCACCAGTGACAATGTGGGAATATTTCTCCCTACCTCTTTGCTAGTGTATTCTCTGTATCTGAATGTCAATTTGGGCATCTAAAGATTTGTACTCAGATTACTAATGCATAATGATTAAAACCCTCAGCTACTGCACCTGTTTTCCCAATTTGGGATTTTTCGGGGACGTTTGTCCAAAAACGACAATGTAATTGTGTGTGTGTTTATTTATCTCCAGTGCAGTATTTAGTTTCCGCAATATTTTATTTTGTGTAGGCTGCACTGTATGTATTTCGATATTTGCTGTAGAAAACTGTAAGTAATTTGTTTAAAGTAATTTGACAAATTGGAGAAATATGATTAGTTTGTTGCAGTAGGAATCGGGTCACCGATTTTTCACGGAGACTTTTGAAAAAGTCACTTGATGCGGTCAAGATGATCTTAGCCATCGATTGTGACTAGATCATGGCTTTTGATTGATCAACAAGAGATTATAAGAGCACATTGATGGGTTATCTGGAGACATGAACACCGGGAGTTCGAATCACCCAGTTGCAAAGATAGCAAGGGTGCAGTTTGAGCGAGGGGGACACTAGTAGAAGGGGTTCAACAAAGAAGATTGAGGTGAGAATTTTCAGATAAATTCTCCACAGAGATTCCAACATTTCGAGAGAAGGAAGGAGGTTGAATTATTTTGCAAGAGGGAAGCCGATTCAACTAGTGTGCATTCCCAGTTTATCTAATGGGAGTTGCAGAGGCTACAATTCAATCTCTAGTGCCGGAGTTAGCTACCGAAGGAGGTGTGAGTGGCTTCATTGTGTTGCAGGAGACAGTGTATGTGCCAAAATAAATTTCCAGAGGCTGAGAGAATTCCTAGAGCAGGCTGTGTGCATTTTCCAGTCACCAATGCGAGCAATAAGAGGAGGTGTGGATAGGCTGAGGGAGGCTGAATTGTATTTGCAAAAGGAAACTTGCATTTCCAGTTGATTTTGCCAGTGGAGAAAATATTTGTTCGAGCTTTGCCAGTGAGAGGCAAGCAGATTGTAATTCTCATTTTTTGTTCAAAGTTAATAATAAAACCCTCATCTGCAGAAATGGTTTCCCCACACTAGGATTTTTCCAAAGAAAATTTGTCCAAATATATTGGTGTTAATTATTTGTGTGTGCATTATTTCTCAATTCCTGTTATTATTTGTGAAAATTACAATAGTGATTTATTTATTATTTGTCGTGATTAATTCTTGAAGACAAATAATCTGCATAGATAGAAGAATAAATTCCAATTGCTGCAATTAAGGAAATTTCACATGGTATCAGAGCAAATCAACGCAAAGGGTTTGTAGGAGTAGATCAACGCAACGCAAAAGAAGAGAAAGCTAAGGGTTTATAGTCTAGTTTATATTCTCCAGATTTATTTGGGTTTCACTATATTTCTAGATTTTCGATATGGTCGCAGCAGGTTTGAGAGATCAGGACAAATTGGATGGAACCTCCAACTTTGGTGTTTGAAAGCTAGAATGCCTTTTTTATTGGATGACTATAGAATGAAGGAGTATGCGGAGAATGTTATAGTTGTAGCGACAAATCCATAATTGCTGGCATCCTGTAAAAAGGAGAACAACAAAGCCAAGAGGATTATCCTTGATGGAGTCAAGAATCCTGTTGTTCTGCATATAGTAGAGGACACAACGAAGCAGATGTGGGACGCGATTTTAAGTCTGTACCAGAATCCTATAGAAAATAGGAAATTGGTTCACCAAGAAAAGCTAAGGACCATCAAGATGCAGAAGGGTAAAGACGTAGCATCCTACCTCACCAGAGTTCGACTTGCCAGGGATGAATTGGTTGTAGTAGGAGACAAGCCAAGTGATGATGAGCTGGTGCAAAAAACTTTGAATGGGTTCTCCAAAGAGTGGAATGCATTCGTCTAAGTGATCAATTAGTGAGATACACTACCAGGATGGGATCGCCTATGGAGTGATTTCACTCAGGAGGAGCTTAGGCTCAACTTGGTTAATGGTAGTAACAATAGCAACGATAAAACTCTGAAGGTTGAGGTGCAGGAAAATGTAGCCTTTGCAGGAAAAGGGAAGGTGAAGAAGGTTTCCAGGAATTGATCAGGCTTGTTGCCGCATAAACTAGTAGGCCTTGTAAATAGGCAAAAGTTAGGGGGTACAACAACACTTGGGACAAAGGCCCATTGTCACCACAGGCTAAGTCCCCTACTCTTCTCAAATTTTCATTGATGTGAGGAGTCCTAGTATGAATCACTTGTGATTGATATGTTTTTATGATAGGCTTGAAGTGAGGGAGGGTGGCTTTTTCAATGGAAAATTTTAATGAAAGTGCGAGCTTTTCGAGAAGCTAGTAAGACTTTCCATGAAATACCCTTTGGAAGGAAGGCTACACGAGACCTAGGTTTGAGGTATTTAGCAATATATAAGCTCATCCAAGGTCAAGATAAGCAAGAGAAAAGGCAATGAATGGTATATGTACTGTGAACCCTACTAGATTGTAGAGGAACAATGTACTAATGCCAACATGATCACAGATGGAAAATGTAATATACAAGAGGTGCAAGATTGTAATTGAGAGAATATAATCCGAGAGCAATGGCGAGGTCTTGCGAAAATATAATGAAGATCCATAGCAAGAGCAAGAGAAGTCTCCCTGTACCAGGAGCGAGAGTCTTTCTGTAGTGAGAGTGAGAGTCTATTGTAATGAGAGTGAGTGTCTCCATACGTGAGTCTGTAGTCTTGAGACAGAGCATACGAAAAACCTATGAGCTTCTGTACTCCACGAACCATAGGAGATATGCGAACTAAAAAAAACATTCAACGAACCATTCAATTTGATCGATGATCCACTTCGCGAGACTTCAAGGCTTTATATATATCAATGAGGTCTCCTTTTGAGAGTGAGTTGTTGAGAAACCTTGGGCAGCTAAGTTAGGGCTTATTTAAAGTTCATTTCTTTGAAACTTTGTTAGTTGCTTGTGACATTCTTATCAATTTATTTTTTCTTCTTGTTATCATTATGTTCTTTTTCATCAAACAACTATCAAAAGATGAAGATCATTAAAGATAAATGGACACTAAATGTAGGCACTCAACCAAGGAAAAACTGCTAAGAAGGGGAAAGCCCAATCAAACTCTTCCACTAGTAGCCTTAGATCAAATTGAGACAACCAAGACCTATGACCAAAACAAGTGACCTCCTTTTCTCCACCAACTCAAACTCTCAAGTCAAACTTTAATACATCTCTGCTCCTCGACAAGGATCTCGGTCTACTATGTAATTTTCTGGAGTTCGCACTGTCTTCATGGTCCTGCAGCTACGTGGTCCTTTGTTTTGCAACTTTGTGGTTCTATTCTCTACAACTTCGTGGATTTGTTCCTTGCAGTGTCGTGGTTCTCCTACAAAAATCCTTGTCCCTTCTTTAATCTTCTTTATGATGAAAAATCCCTTGGAATATGTGACTTTTATTCTTCAATAACTTTAGACTTCAATGTACTTCACATATGCTTCAATAGGTCAAATGCAAGCCTTATATATAGTCTTCTTCTTGGATGGTCGAATCTCTTTATGAGGCCAACTTGATGTGGAGAGCAGACCGACTTGGTAGAGGAGGCTAGCTTTACTAAATTTGATTCTTTTATGTTTTTACAAAGCCCAAGAAGGGTCTATAGCTTTGTGACATAGACAAGGACTTATGACTTAACCTTAGAACAATGTTTTAAAACTCCGACTCCGACTCCGACTCGGCCGAGGGTTGACTCCGACTCCGACTCCGACTTCGACTCGGTATTGACTCGGCCAGCTCGATTTCAATGACTCGGTCGTTGTGAAAAACACATTAAATATTTATTTTTTATAAAAACACATAATTTTAAAGATTTTCATTAATGTTTCCAAACACACAACATTAGAATATAGATGGAAGACAAGATATGATCAAAGTAGGCTCATGAATATATCCATTATATCAAAATGGCACCTAGTGCATTGTCCAATACATACATGATGTTGATATATAGATCAAAACAAAAACACATAACCAAGGAGGCTATAAATGGAATCTACAACAAAAGTCTGTGACCAGTACTACTGGCAACTGCTAGAGTTGCCAACATCATCTGGCTCAGTGTTACTTGGGAGCGGGAGCGAAAGTGGGGAGCGAGAGCAAAAACGGGAGTGGGAGCAACATTTTCAGAAGCTCCTGGTTTGGGAGCGAATCTCGGAGGAGTTCGACAACTAATGTCACTAACATCAAGGTACATAGAGGGATTAGTGCTCTTGATTAAATACGAGTTCTATACCCTAATACATGACAAAATTCAATGGAAACATTGCAATCCTCCAATCCTGAAATCCTGAAAAACTGATAAGTCTGCTGGATTCTGAATGAAATCTAAAATTCTACTTTCTCCATATGAAATCCAATGAGGTCGGAACCACTCTCAAACATCCTGAGTCATTTCATGGTAATGTTAAAAATTTAAGTAAAAGTGACATTCTCCTCAATCTTCATTTTCATGAAGATTAAGGAGAATGTCACTTTTACTTTAAGAATTTAACATTACCATGAAATTTGAATAGCATATCAATACTAGGAGAGGGGAATGGACCCCAAATAACACTTAACCAATTTAGAAAACACCTTGGAGTCCCCCAACAATCAGCTAAATGTTAAAAGTTAAAAAAAATTAGAAAAATTCCTTTTTTTTTGGGTGATTGGCCGGATTTAATGACTCGGCCGAGTAGATGTGGAAATCTCCGAGTTGGCCGAGTCAGCCATGACTTGGCCGAGTCATCCGAGTCATGGTTGACTCGGCCTCCCGAACCGTTTCCTCCATCGAGTCATATTTCTGGGCAATGAAACGGATCAACTCGGCTGTTTCTGTTTCAAATCGACTGAATTTTAAAACTATGCCTTAGAAGCCTTCAATGGAGGCTTTTGACTAGTGTTGCGAACATCGTGATCGAGATTAAATCAGCGAGGGTGCAAAATCAGAGAAAATTGGGAAAATCGGGAAAAACGGCAAAAAATCAGCAAATACAAAAATATTCATTTTTTTTCAATTTTTTTAATATCTAAAGCATCCACAACATAAAATAAATGCGTTGACACATAAATATGAAAAAATAACTAATATATAAGATGTGTAATATCATTTCTAGTGCTACATCACACATAACAATGAATCACGTCCTGAATACTAAGTTCTGAGTCCCAACTCAGCCTCAAAATATCAACAAAAAATATATAATGTATCTCATATCATGAGTCATAATGTCATATAGAATGAAATGAACCAAATAACTAATACTACTGATTTCCTCTGCCCCTTGTGCGAAAAAATGTAACAACTTTCCCTCTAGATGTAGATGGCGGTGGAGTTGGCAATGGACTTTGCTGTTCTCTAGAAGCTAAAGAATTAGGAGCTATAGGAGGTAGACCACATTCTCTGCTGGTGACAGGGGTAGGTGGTGTCACCTCCTCCTCCTCCTCCTCCTCTACCCCCTCCACTACCTCTTGCTCTAACCAATCAGGGGTCGACTGCATGATAGACCTCTTGGCCTCGACCCTCCATGCAACAGTGGTGTTAATCCCATCCAATGAGATGGCCTCCAGATTAGGTGTCCTCTCAAGTTGCCTCATCCACAATCGAAGATTGTAGTAGATGTAGACCATGTCATTAATTCACTGGGACTCCAACCCGTACAAGGGTCATAAATTAATAAAATAATAATTATTAAAAGTTATTATTTAATGAATTCAAAAAATTAATTGGAAATTTGGAATATTTTAACCTGTTGCACTTCTTGGTTTGTATTTTTTCAAATACACTCCAGTTGCACTCGCATCCCGAGGAGCTACATGTTTGGCTAAGCACTTGAATGGCAAGCCTTAGGAGATTGGGTGCTCTACCACTATAGCTTCTCCACCATGCATCTACAACAAATAAGATAAACATAAGAAAAAAATGAAATTTGAAAGCTGAAGCAAAGTATGAACTTGAAGAGACAATGAAATCTGAAACAAACTAACGCTTACCTGTCATTTTAGTCTTCCTATCCAGAACAACAATGTCAAAGCTAAATGTGCCACCTGCCATGCTGTATATCTCCATTTATTTGGAGATTTCTGCATGTTCTGCTAGAGATGGCACCATCTTCTGAACACAAGTGAAGAATCCATCCATAACCTCAGCATCAAATAAGAAACCACAGGAGTAAGAAAATGTTGGGTTTAGGTAGATCCTTGCAACATGAATGGGATGATGGAGTGTATTGTTCCATCGCTCATCAATCACTTCCCATAGGAGTTGTTGTTTCTCAAACCCCTCATCTCCCTTATCATCATATTAGGTCCGAATGGATTGTTTGGCCCTATCCATGGCTTCATACAAGTAGCCCATTGCGGGCTTGTCTCCATCAACTAATCGAAGAACCTTTACGAAAGGTTTTGTAATGCTACACACATCCTGCACTCCTGCCCAGAAGCTTTCCTGGTGTGAAACTAACGTACATATGGCCTCTCCCTCTGGTTTGCGGCTAAATGCCAAAGCACGCCACTTCTCTGAAAGAAACATGCTCTTCACATCCCACATATAATTCAAGAGGGATTGAAGAGATCTGAAATTGGTGGAAAACCGTGTAATGGCATGGCGCACCAACTCCTTGTTGTTGGTGAATGTTCTCATCAAATGAAGCACAGTTGCATGATTATATATAAATTTTGTAATGCTTTTTGATGACTCAACATTATCTTTGACAAAAGGAATTTTTCCTATGTCCTCCAACATCAAATCAATGCAGTGTGCAACACAAGGTGTCCAAAAGAAGGTAGGATTCCTCTCCATAAACATCTTGGCAACAACAACATAATTTACAACATTATCCGTTATGACTTGGACAACATGTTGTGGACCCACCTCCTGAATGAACATATCCAACAAATCGCATAATAACTGTGCATCTTTGATATGTGCAAATGCATCAAAAAATTTCATAAACATTGTCCTCTTGGGACAATTAACGAATAAGTTAATAAGGTTTCTACCCTTTTGATCGATCTAACCATCTGACATCACAATGCATCTTGTTTGTGCCCATGATGCCCTAAAATCCTCCAATCTCTTAGTGCAGTCAACCTTTTCATTTTGAAGAATGTGCCTTCTAAAGTCACCATAAGAAGGGACTTTGTACCCTAGGCCAACAATAGCAATAGCATCAACCGCGGGCTGCAAAAATGGATTGTTCCTTGCAACACTGAAAGGTATATCACTCCAAAGAAGAAACTTGCCCAACAACTCGTTAGGTTCTTCTTTCTCCTTTTTTTAATAACTGAAGAGATAGATGGTTGTGAACTAGGTGTGGTTCTTGGAACAAAAAATGATGAGGTAGCTACAGGGTTGGCTGTAGATGTTAATGGTGAAGTGGAACCAATACCACTCTCATGTTCACCTCCCAATCTTGACACTCTACTCCCTGCTAGTTGACTCTTTAGAGCTAACTTGGACAATTTGGTTTGCTCTATTTCTTCCAATGATCTGAGGGCTCTTCGAATGATTTCTGGATTTGTATTTGTGCAAGGCCCTACTTCATGTCCAGGTACTCATGCAAGGTGATACTTCAATCTGTATGCCCACATAACTTGCAAGTCAAATTTAATCTGTCAAACCCTCCATCAGGTTCACCAAATTCCCAGAGAGGGTCCAATTTCCTTGCCATGTTTGTAACTTTGTCAAACTCTTGAGTTTTAATGTAAGATGAAGTTTGAAGTTTGAACCTAGGCCACAAGAAGCATAAGAAGAATTGCAAGTTAAAAAAATAAAAATAAAATTTACATACAACATTTTTAATTTTTGACAAAGAAAAACCCCTCAACTCAATGCGACGATAATGGCAAAAAATATACATTCAAATCCAAGTAAAAATGATGGAAAAAAACTAGGGCACAAGAAGAAATTAAACTAATAAATCTAACAATCAAATTTTTGCAGTTTTGGCCAAAATAAACCCTCTCCATTAAATGCAACAAAAATGAAAAAAAAACAATCAAATCCCAACAAAAATCATGGAAAATAGATGTGTGATAGAAACCCAAGGAAAAACAAAAAAAATGGCCAAATTTGATGCCCATACTTGAAAACCACACTTTGTTGAAGAAACTTGGTCCAAACTTGATTTTTTTTGCTTGGGATGCTAAATTCTTTCAATTTTCTTCTCTGTTTCCCTTGTATATGAGTTCTCCTCCTCCTTAACTCTCACCCTTGCCCTCTGTCTGAAAAAAATGAGCAAAAAAAAACTAAAAATCGCTTTTAGAAACCGATATTCTGCACCCCACGATTTTTTGGGATCAGATCGCAAGTTTTTGATGATTTTTGAAAATAAAAAAATCGCTGAAAAAATCAGAGATTAAATCGTTTTTGCGAAAAAATCGCGATTAAACCGTGATGTTCGCATCACTGCTTTTGACTTGATACAAAAATCCTAGAGCACACAATGGGTGCTTTGACCTATTGACGATTTACCCAAACATGAAACCCATGCTTTAATAAGTCAATTTCTTTTACAATAAAAATCCCTTTTTCTTTCTTTTGACAAATACAATTATGAAGACTAACACTAGTTATATTCTTGAACAGTCCCTCTTAACTAGGGAGGTATTCATAATTACATATATACAAAGGTAGATGGAAGATCTCGAAATGATATGCTCTATGAAGAATCACAACGCACACAGTGCTATAGATTATATACTTGACCAAGGTATCTAACTGAGTGGGACTAAGGTGTGTTCCGAGCTTTAGCCTCTATAGGTACCTTCAGGCTTTAACTCTTACACCAATCCAGGGATCTAGGTGTGTATCCAAGGTCGACGCTCCAAGACCAACTCTACCCTCCCTACTTCAGGATGAGGACATCAACAAATAGGCAGGCCAGATGTCCTCCCAAGCATCTTGTCCCCAGAAGATGCTTCATCTCTCCTTATCAACTAAATCAGATATATCCACCAATCCAAGCATGCTTCAAAAATGTTCAACCTTCTTATGGAGAGATCCTGTTCAATTACAACCCCAATCAATAATAAACTTTCAATATATATATGATATGTTTAGCACAAAACTTTGGGGTCCTCAATCATTTTGATGCTGCTTAATATATTATCCAAATACAACTTGTCTGAAGCTTCCTTCTTCAATTTTCCAGCAACACCAAGCTCAGCTTCAACACTTTTCAAAACATCCAATTTGTTTACAACTTCATGAATACAAATGATTAATCATCTGTAGTGCTTTAGCTGTTCTCCTATCTCAAACATCCTAATGGCCTTCACATCATGTTATGGAGGAGTTTTCCTTTTCTTCAACCAAGCTCCCTTTCAACTAGGGAGATATATATATCTCCTTTATCTAGGATAGGGGTTTTATAGTGAACCCTAAAGGTTAGGGTTTTACCAAAGTAAACAAGAGATAGAATGTGTGACAAGGGTTAATTTAATCTAGAGATTAATCACTCTAATAATATAGAATCTTAATGATTCTATAGAAAACCCTAGATATGAAAGAGTTAGTAATACAAAATAGATTTCAAAATGATTGAACTTTTTAATGAAGAAGACCTACTACAAATATTTTACGTATCTTGAGTTGTTTCTTGTACAAACCTTGTAGGGTTTCCTTATTGAAGGATTCTTTTCGCAACAAAGCTTCTTCCTTTTCATGATTCTTGTTGTAGGCTCGCTCTTGATCTTTAGAGTATACTTGCAAACTTTCCTTTCAAGGAAAATGCTTGAGCAAAAAAAATAAAGAAATCAAAGTAGAATACTTATCTCTTGTGAGAAGGGCTTCCTTTTGCATAAGATCATTATTCTTTTATGTATATGCAACACTTGCATGACAAGTACCACCAAAAGTATACAAGTACAAATGTATGATTATAAACTAGGAATTTCTAGACCAAACCCTGAGTCATTTTTCAAAATATTAATTTTAGGGCTTCCAATTTCTCCCTCGAATACCTACAAACTTTAGAGACTGCAAGCCATGGTTTGCTAGAACTTAGAGGTCAACAACTTTCAATAACATGAAAACTACAAATTCTAGAACCAATAAAGAAATTTCAAAGCCCTAACCCTGTTAGGATATTCCGACACATAGGAAATAGTTAAGTTCAACTTGGTCTAGTATAGAGTTAGGTATAGAGTTAGGTAAAGTGTGTTTCTTTACCGTTGTACATTTTGTAACTTACAATCCGACGGTCACGATATGTAGTGATCCGATGGTTCACTCTCTCCTCGGTATTACCGACACTTGATCCATGGCTTGACACCCGATTGGTCCATGAGGTCTATTTAAAGCGCATGGAGGGTCATTATTCAGGTAATCCGTCTATGAGAGAAAGCTTATGTAAATTTTCATTCTTTGATTAATAAATTGCCTGAAGTGGCCACGTTGGCTCAGGCCGTGGATTTTTTCCCTCTTTGAGGGTTTTAACCACATCAAAAATACTGGTGTATTGATTTGAGATCTGGTTATGAGCGGTGTCCTTTCGGTGTTCTTTCTGAGGAACTTACCCTGTAAATTCCTACACGTACTTACCTCACGGTCCTTTGAGAAAGTGTCACTTTGCCTCGCTATAGCTGACTGAAGTATATATCACAAACTCAGTAATGAACCCTCCGATAATCTGATTGCAAAAGTGATCAACAGCATGCATGATCTTATCCTTCAATGCTTCCAATCTGCACACCAAATCTGGGGTCCACACAATAGGATTGTTGAGCTTCCACCTTCCTTGGCTATCTGCTAGCTTCGCAATCCACTCATACAGCTCAGTAGGGAAAGATGTGAAGAAGATTTTGTGGATCTCTATGTACAGGTAGTTTAACAACTCTTCTTTTGTCAGTTACAAATTCCTATTCTCCTTTGCCGTGAACTCGTGAATTCACCTGTCCAACCACCCTTCAATTTCCTTCTTAGTTGGATTCCAATGATACAACATCAGACATATCTATGCAGATTCTGGTTCCGGCAATGGAACCATTTGTTGGCTTTAGGGGGCCTCACCCAGGTTCGAAGTTAATTAGCCAAACAAATCCCTACACTACCAACCCTTTTGGCAATAGCCCATGGTGCACATATTGAGGTCTCACCTGAAGCAGTATGGGGGGATGCTGGAACCAAGTTTTTGCACCCTTGAGATGTCTGATGGGTCGATTTAGTTTGACTATGAATACCTTTGTACAAGCCACTTCACGCATTGTCCTGACCTGCGAGACCTTCGTGATCTATTATAATTGCCTTCGCAGAGCCCTAACCAGGGGTTGAGGTGCTTTTGCACTGCTAAAGCAGCGGACTGTGCTATTTCCCCAAGTTACACCACAGATCGTACTTATCTTCTTATAATTGTAAGTTAACTTCACATAAATAGATACTTTATCATATATTCACTTAATCAACACAATCATATAAGTTTGTGCACCATATAAATAGTGAAATTGTAATTTTTACCCAGTAAATCCAATGCACAAAACAAAAAAAGATACACATAAATGATGTGAAACTTCTCTTTATTACTTCTCCAACGGTTACAGAGTTGACTCACCCTGCACACTTAGCTGCAGCAGTCTGCGCACTCAGCTGCGAACTACTAAGCCTCGACGCACTCAGCTGTGGAGCCTTCTCCTACTCTACGACCCAGGACTCGACTCTACACTTAGATAAGAATTAATTCTTCATCCTTCATTCTAAATCTACTTTCGTGATTTACAACTTAGAACCTCACTCTAAAGCCGACATTACATTTACAAAATGAGGGCAGACAACCCTATGACTCATTTACAAGTTCGTGCTTTGCGCCCATAAAACACAGAGTCTTTACATCAAATTTACATATTTTGACCAAAATCTAGGCTTGGATGCAATGCTTCTCTGACACTTCCCTTTCCAATGCATCCAGAAATTTATCAACGTCAGTTAATCCATCATAAGAAGGAAGACTTCTTACCTCCGACGATACACATCGCAATGATTTGGTCATCATGCTACATCATAGCGTAGACACGTCATGCAATTTATTCTTCCAATGTTCCAATTCCTCGTCTTAATTTGATGTGTAGGAGCTTTCATGGTCCCATGAAATATATCCATCAACTGTCAGATTCACCCAGTCTTCATCTCGCTCATTTATCTTATAAATCTAGTCCAAATCATCATCACTTTCGTAATTGCGGACTTGTTCAGTGTAGCACAGTCCTTCTGAAGGGTCCAACCGTACCACTACGCTGAGGGATATTCTCTCAAATTACATCGTCCACTTATTTAAATTGATCACCCCATTCATGTTGATAGCCTAGTTCATCTGAAGGAGTGGAGGGTAGGGATTGTCGTCATCCACAATCTCTATTACTTCAAAATCGGCCAACACACTCGCACCCTCAATATCGACCATCATTCCCTATAATCTTCCCATGGGGATAATCTTTTGCTGATTCACCATCCTCAATTGAATAGGAGACCACTGCAACAAATGTCTCCCCATTCTCTCCCATGTTTGTTTAGGCAAAACATTTGCGTTGGACACTAGATCCAGAATAACTTGGTCCACTCCATATTTTTCTATTTACATGATGAACCTCATCTCATGCCCTATTCTTTCCTTATGCTTACCAATTTTCTTGACCATGTGCAGTCCCTCAGGAGTATTACCAACAAATTTATTGATCAACTCCTATAATCCCTTTATTGCCTTTCTATCTCATAGCAACTTCATAGAGGTCTCCAAAAATGTAGTAAGCATGGATGGGTCCATTTCCTTAGACTGCTTATCATGACTTGCTGAGGTAGAGGCCTCAGCAAAGCTTTTCTTTGCTTCCATGAAAGTTTCTTTCATGCATTCCAAATCAAAGCCAACCTCCTTCTCTGGAGCTTTGCGAATCCATTCATCCTCTTCAGGGCACTTTCCCTTATCTTCGATAGTTGTCATTCCACATCGCAACACAATATTTGCATTGGGGTCTTCTTCTCGGGGTTCAACCCTCATCATCTGCAGGTTCTGGTTAGGCTACTAAGGTTGTGCCCCTTTTTCGCGTATCTTAGCTAGTAATAGAAGGCACTCTTCTATCGTGTGGTCAAACTGAGTGTAGTATATGGATAACATGTGCATCGAATTCATGCATTTGTAGCAAGTAACTTGTCCCCGGCCTCTACTAGGTCCTCCTCTGCCTCAACCTCATCCATGTCACTGATATCCTCTTTGCGCTCCCCTAGTGCTTGATTTGGAGGCTGAGCTTTTGCCTGCACTCTATATGTGGGTGTTCTATCCATCATTATCTCATAGCTATGATATTTATGCTCATCATGACCCACCGATTGACAGAAGTTGCAGAAGAGCTATTGCGATGTCTATACAAATTTTTGCAGTAGGTGACAATTGTCTGTCACATGTTTTCTAGCTACCTGATAGATAACACACCATAGTGCAGGCCCTGTACTTGGCCCTGCTTGAGCTTCCACCCTTAGAGGCTTCGGTCCTACTGCTGCAACATAATTCACGAAGACTGGACAATGATATTGTTCATGCCTATGACATTTGCATTTCAAGCACCAAACTTCTTTGCACACCTCTGGCCGAACTACTTTATCCTTCTTAAAACTTTGAAACTCTAGGAAATGGTTCTACAATTGTACGTGAATATTCTGAACTTCCGAATTAGCATCTTGCATCAATGTCTCATGCAATCTCATCACAATCTCTAGGGTTTTCACCTGGGTCACAATATTTTTCTGTGATAAAGCAACCCTTAGATGAGGCAAGAGCGAAGCCACAAATCATTCACGGTGTTGCCCATCCGTAAGATTCATGTTAGCTTCGTAGATCATGCACTTCAATCACTGATCTAGATCCCAAGGTGTCTCACCAGTCTTCATCATGATTTCCTTGAATCCCACAATTGATTGTGCTTCATACTTAGGCCTACTAAATTCCTTATTCAACACGGTCTGAATATCGGCTAATGAAGCCATTGGGTTATTAGTGCAGTACTTAATGTACCATGTTAGTGTGCATTCCTGTGAAGTAGTAACCAATGTTGCTTCCTTCATCTAATCATCCATTATAACCTCAACTTCCTATACGACCTTCGACATGAACCAAAACTGGTCTCGGCCCTCATTTCCTGAACCCTTGAAAAAACAGGCAACTTTACTGCATTTTCCATATTGAATAGTGGCAAAGCTGGTGGGAGTGTGGGCGAAGGTGTATGCTATGGAGGTGACTGTGGAGGTGGGGTAAGTGGTTGGGTTATTTGTGGCAACCCTTGTCTTATTAACTAAACATCACTCTGCAGTGAAGCCTGTGTTGTTTCCTCATCGTCACTCAGAGGAGGTTCAATCAATGGGCTATCGTTGTTTTAGTGGGGCCTGACCCAAGTTCAAAAGTGATTTAGCCAAGAAAATCCTAATACTACTAGCCCTTTCGGTAATAGTTCGCAGAGCGCGGACTGAGGTCTCACCTGAAGTAGTATGGGAGGGTGCTAGAACTAGGTTTCTACACCCTGAGGATGTCTGATAGAAGGTAATTGGTTTGCGGTCCAACCTTCGCACTTACTGCGCTACATGCACCAGCGGGCACCCCGCACCCTCTGATACTGCCTTTGCACAGTTCTAGCTGTAGCGCAACCCATGTTATTTACCCAAGTCTTCCTTAATTAGTCTCTGTTACGTAGATTATTTTCATATATAAGCATTCATACGAGTAGTTATCAGTTGTGCATAGTAAATGACATAGTAAAAGTAATGCATAACATCAAAATACAAATTTAAGAACAAGTGCACATAGTAAAATTCTCTTTATTAACTTTCAATCCCAATTACAGACCCGACTCCACCCTGTGCACTCAGGTGTAGGGGTCTGCGCACTCAATTTTGAACTCTTCTAGGCCTCTATGCACTCAACTGCAAAGCCTCTTCATAATACTATGACCCAGTACACTTCAGAGTCAACTTTAACCCTGAACCATGCCTTCGCTATTCTATCTATCATTACTCCTCTTTACACTTATAGCCTCTCTCTATTTATACAATCCCATGGTCCGCAGACCATGGATAGGCCGACACAACATTACAATATTCTAGGGAGGACAACCCTATGACTCATCCTAGACTTTGTGCTCCACTCCCGCAATTCGCAGAGTCTTACAATCTAATTGACCAAAACTTGGGCTTTGAGCCCCAAATACATGTTGCGGGGGATCCCATGCCCAATAGGCCTGCAACACAATCATCGTGACTCATCCCAAATCACTCTTCTAGTGCAGCGATCTTGGGATGGATCCCCTCCAACTGTGCTTGTGCTGCGCGAAGGGCCGTAGTGCACGGAGCTGCTGCTAGCTGATCCTATGGAATTTGATCTTCTGAGCCCACTATGTATGACTTATTACCTTATAGTTGTACTGACATCTGTTGCATATGTTTATAGTCCCACGCCCTAGTTCGGCCCTTTGGGTCGTGAAGACTCTGTCGCGGTTAGTTAGTCAGGTAGTTGGCCCACTCGTATAAAGCTTCAAGTGACTGCCATTTACTTTGTCGGGGAAGGGTTCACCATTTAGTTTACCTAACTAAATGGCGCCTCCGTCAGTAACCTCCTTAACCAAATAAGGTCCCAGCTAGTGCATTCTGCATTTTCCTGGGAATTTGTCGAATTTACTATCGTACATCAGTACTAAGTTGTTGATATTAAAGGTGTGTAGCTTCATATGGCGATCGTGCCAGGCCTTTTCATGCTATTATTGTACCTGCTAATGAGATCTTGTTAGAAATCGTTCTTCCTCGAGTTCTTCTAATTGCGTGAGCCTCTCTTCCAAGGCTTCGCGGTCTGACATGCCTGTGAGTGCTGCTATTTGCAAACTAGGTATGATGTATTCCATTGGTATGACAACTTTTGTGCCATATACTAGCCAGAAAGGTGTCTGACCCATCAATTTTTTGCACGTGGTTATGTACACCCACAATATGGTGAGTATGAGTAGGTCCCAGTCGTTTCGCTGCATGTTACATACTTTGGTTATCGCAGTCTCTAGTATTTTGTTGAATGCCTCTACGGTCCCATTAGTTTGTGGGTCGTACGGTGTACTTTGCTGATGATACACCTGGAACTCCTCTGTGAGTACGATGATGGTTTCATTCAGGAAGTGTGTTCTGCAGTCACTCATTAAGATTCTAGGGCAAGCAAATTGTGTCAACACATTGTCAAACAAAAACTTTGCAGTCATAGTGGCCATGCAGTCCTTTACTGGCTATGCTTCCACCCATCGTGTCAAGTGCTTTGTCGCGGTGATGATGTAGCATGCACCTGTCTTTCCTGGAGGTTTGATCAGTTCCACAAAGTCGATTGTCCATTTTTCAAATGGCTATAGTGTCATTTGTGGATTTAGTGGCATCTCGTCTCTTTGTGATGGTTTTCTAGTCCTTTAACATTTGTCGCAGGTCCGACAGTGTGCTTTCGAATCTTGTTGTGGAGTTAGCCACCATAACCTAGCACAAAGAATCTTCTATGCAATCACATGGCTTGCATAGTGTCCTCCTGCAGCACCCCCATGTGCTTCCACGAGGATTTGACCTTGTTCAAATTCAGGTACATATTGTCATAATATCTCATCGTTTCCCATTTTGTAGAGGTGCCCCGCAATGACAGAAAATTCTGTTGCGTGCACCACCAATTCCTTCTTCTATTGGACTAAGTATTCCTTTTGTTAGAGTCAGTCTTGTCAGTCCTTCGTCAGAGATCAAAACTCTTTCTACATTTCATTTTTAGGAGTCTCGCTCCATTCACTCAGCTGCATTCCGCTAGGGGCATGCCATAATTTGACGGAAGGGTCTTGTCAGTCATTTCCCCTCATGCCTTATCCTGCTGGTTTAAGTCTATTTGTCAAATCATTTCAAAGGTAATTTACAGTTCTGTTCTAATCTCTTGGTCATCAAAGTGTTATTAGGTCTAGGGTTTGCAAATTGTTGTTCTCAAAGTGCTCCAATAATACTTGTAGGCCAGGGGAAGGCTCAATAATTCACTCAAATGATGTTTTTGAGCAAGAAAAGATGAATTTTTGTCCACAATAGGCCAAGGAAGAAAAACCTCCTTCGCCTTTTATACAGGTGTCATGGTTTTAGAGAAATGTATAATTGATGACCCTCTAAAGTGACCTTGGTAAAATCAAGTTTTTTCCTAGCTTGATTAGCCAAATGACTTGCTTGATGCATAAACTGATAACTAGACACAAATAGATTTCCAATGAGTTATCATGAGCTCAATTTGGAGTTGAGGAACACCTTCAAAAGTTGACTGCAACAGCACTTTGCCTTGAGGCGGCCTCATTTGGCACATTCTGACCAGTCTTGGAGATTTGACTTTTTATAGGGAAAATGAACTCCAAATTGAAACATTCTGGTTGGGTTGGAAATTAGACTCAAAGACGTTTCCAATGAGCTATCTTGTACCCAATTTGGACACTGGTAAGGCCTCCAAAAGGCTCCTGTAAAAAGGCGCGGCGCATTGGGAGAAATTTTCCAGTGTAAATTTACACTGGCGCGACGCACTGGGCTAAAGGGCCTGAAATTCATTGAAATCTTCCTCCAAATTGGAAATTCTTCATTCCACAAGTAGGTAGAGCCTCAATTTATGTGCTTCATCCAAACTTGTGCTAGGGTATGGTGGTTTATGGATGCTAATGATTGAAACAAAAATTCAACCCTTTCATTTTGAATTCCTCACATGTAAATTGTTGCCTAGGGTTTCAAAACTTGTTCACCACCAAAGGTTACTCTTTTCCATTATTTCTCTTATCTTTAATTCCCTTTGTTCCTTGACTCCATTGTTCCCCATCCCCTAAAGTTACTAAACCCCTATCCTAAATTCCCTTTCCCAAAACTTTGAAAGGTGAAACCCTAAACCCTATCCCAAACATAAAGCCCCTCACAACCCTCCTATATTTCCCAAACAAATCTCTCCCAATAGTACCTAATCCCTCACTATTTTTCCCTCCCCTTACTATCCCTCATGTCATTATTTTCTCTTGGTGAGAAAGGTCAAGCACATCATCAAAGGCATTACAAGATAGTGTGACATATCAACACCTATTTGTCCAAGACAGTTTGTCCACCAGCAGACATGACATGTGATCCGTCATATGATCATGAAAAAGAGAAACACACTGATTCACCAATAGAGGTACATGCACCTAGGAGGCCTCATAGAGGTGGCAAAATATCTGTGAAGACCAGCAGGCTGCCCAACAAAGCCTAAATGAGAGGACACCCATTCAACAGGAGATAGAGGCTGATCGAGAGAATTGGATCGAGAGGATCAACATCCACTTAGAGGAGCTGTTGGAAAAATCAAACAAGGACAAGTACATGCTCAGGCACATGAAAAACCATTATTTGGCGCGCAATCATGTTTGCAAGGCACGACTAAGGAATTTAAAGGCAAAACTAAAGAAGGCAATAAGGAAGAAAAAGAGGCGAAAAGAACATTATCAACTCTGGATATTGGCCGAGGCAATCCTTGGACCACAATGGTTCTTGATGAAGAAGCTCCAGCCCAAATTTCAAGAAATTTGGGGCATTTTTTGCATTTTGAAATTTTTTGCACTAAAAAACAGGGTTTTTCTCCCTGTGCGCCGTGCCACGTGGTGCGCGCTTATGCTAGGGAGCTCTAAATTGAAAAAAAAATATATTTTTGGATTTGGCATGAAAAATCATGACTTCTGGTGCATGGCCAAGAAGTTTGGGCAAGTTTTGAGTCCTCAGGAGGTAAAAAACACTCAAAAATGACCTCTCTGCCCCTATTTTGACACACAGGAAGCAGTCTTGGGAGATTGAAGTTTTGGAGGGGTAAATGAGAACCAAATTCAAAAATTTTACTTGGGTTGGAAAGTAGACAGGAAGGGCTTTCGAACAAGCACACGTGGGTGCAATTTTGACTTCAGAAAGTACCTAAACACCACCTACAAAGTGGCGCAATGCATAGAGTTTTGGGCGCGACGCACAAAGACCCAAAGGCCAAAATCACTTCCGCTCCGCGAAATTTCAATTTGTGATTTTCTCCAAGTGGGCCCGTTCATTTACAATACATTTTTCCTGGCACCTAAGGCAAAGTTTAAAAATCATTTTCACTAAATTTTGGCTTCTATCCAAGTGGTAAAAGGAAGGCGAGCAGTCACCCAAAAAATCTACGCTACAGTTTTGTTATTTTTATAACGCTGCACCTGTCACTAATGGTTGGATTTTCATATCCAGTTTGTAATGATTTAAAAATTACCCAAATTTGGGTCATTCCATTTCCTGATGGCAAAGTCTATTTATTGTATGAACAACCATTTGCAAAGGGTTGGTGGTAATTTCTGGGAAACAGTGGGAGAGAAACTCAGTCACTCATTGTACATTTTGACAGAGAATTAATGAAAGGTTGTGGCTCTGGTTCATGAGATTCCTGTGGTGTGAGTTTAGAAAATGTGTTTTCTTTATGTTTCATATGTATCTCATTATGTTTCATAGTTCATTCATATTCATTTCCAGTTGAATGCTTTCTAAGTAAGAAAAGGTAGAATTCATGTTTATTGCTCTGCGTTTGGGAAAGTTTTCACGTTCTGTGTTCTTCTTCTGTTGAAAAGGATTCATGTATTTATGCCCTTTTAATCCTCCTAAACAATCTTTCCATTTTTCATTATTTCAAATTTAATTGCTAGACTCTCCGCCTATCTTGCCTCATGAAATAATCTGTGCCTTTGTGTTAAATTCTCTGCTCATGCTGTTCTTTGGTCCCATACATCTCAAAAAACTCAGTCATTTATCAAAAAAATTCTTTCATATTTATTTACCTAGCCTAAAATCAATATTCATTGTAAGTAATCTCAGACCATATTGTTTATTTATCCACTGAGCGTGACACGGAGAGAACCCTCTCCTGTTCTGGTAGGGCTAGCTACTAGACTGAGCGTGGTTTGTGGTTACCCTGAATTTTTCCTTCCTTTAGCCTAAGGTATATTTAGGCTCTAACACCTTTAGCAGAGTCCCTATGGTTAAAAAATGGATTATATCTTCGAAATGGTTGTCTACGACACGCACTGCGAAGAGCTGTGCATTAGGTACTCCCTCCTCCAAATTTGTTGCCTCTTCACCTATCTCAATTCGTGACAAGTGATTTGGTCCTGCATTCAGGTGTCTCGGCTTAACGATGACCTCAACTTGAAATAATAATAGCCATTGGCAAATGTGCCCCCCAAACACAGGCTTGTTCACTAGGTATTTTAATGTGGAATGTTCGATATACATCTTGAAATGTCCACCGAGTAAATAGTGTCGATATTTTTGGAGCGCGCACAACATTGCCAGCCCTTCGTGTTTAGTAGTAGAGTAGTTCTTTTCGCTCTTGACAATATCTGACTCGCAAAAGAAATCAGGTGATTCACACCTTCTACACCTTCGTGCATGAGTACAGCTCCCAACACAATACACGATGCATCAACATGTACATGAAACTCCACGTCCCATTTCAGGAAGACCAGGGTGGGAGCGGATCCCAGTTTCTCCTTATGGACATCCAAACTTTTCATGAAATCATCATTCCAACAATATGTAGCATCCCTCTTCAATAGTTTTCCCATCGGCATTTTTATTTGGGCATAGCCCTTGATAAACTTCCTATAGTAGCCAGTGTGCCCCAAAGTAGCGCGTAATTGTTTGACACTGCACAGTGGTTCCAGATTCATAATAACAACAATATTCATAGGGTCCACCATTAGGCTTTGTTTGCAGACCACATGGCCCAACAGGTTTCCAAAGGGAATGAGGAAGGTGCACTTTTTAAGATTCAGTGAAATCTAGTGTCGGCGGAAAATATACAACATCAAACGTATGCTTGATACATGGTGTTTAACTAATCCAAAGATAGTCCAATTATCCAGATAGACCTCCAATAACTTGTCGATATATTCTTTGAATGCTGCCACCACTATGCGTGAAAATATTGTTGGCGCATTCTTCAATCCAAAGGGCATAACAGTGTACTGAAAGCAGCCCCATTCTGTTGTGAAGGTTGTTTTTCTCCTATCTTCTGGCACGATCTTAATTTGATGGTACCCTTAGAAGCCATCTGTGAATGAATAAGCTTCATGACCACCAACATTCTCCAATACTTCATCTGTGAATGGTGTCGAGAATGGATCGTGAACATAGGTGTTGTTAAGCTTCCTGACGTCCTCGCATATTCTTATTTTGACTTTCTGTTTTTTCTCCCGCATTACCATAGGACTCACCCAATTGGATTCTTCCACTAGTTCAATAATTTTGGCTACGAGCATTTTGTCTAATTCGTCACAGACCTTTTCTTTATACTTTGGGTTCAAGCAGTATGGCCACTGCTTAACTGGATTCACGTCCGGTTTCAGAGTGATCTTCATCATCCATAAGTCGCCAATGATCCCTTTTAAGTTTTTATTTTGGTCGGGAACAAGTCTTGGTATTCACAGAGTAAATCAACAACCTTATCTACCATAGCCTCATCCAAATAGTCCTGAAGCGTTGCATACTTCTGCTCCAATTTTGTGCCAATGTTTACTTGCTTTGTTTTTAGTGGCACGGTTATGTTAGGATCTTCAATTGATGGTCCTCGAACCTCGTGATAGCCTTCAGTTTATGGAATATTAATATTTCAGGGGTCGTCATCATCCTCCTCCACCTGCATGTTATAACATTCTAGGTCACTGCTTAACTGGGTTGCCCATACTGGTTGAAGCATTTCTAGTGGCTTCTGTGGTATTTTGAAGATGGCGGCTTCTACTACTTGTAGTGAATCGTCAACGGTATTCGACCACTGGTCTTCAAATGTGAATGTTAACAAAAATCCCTCGCACAAGACATCCCGTTCACCTGTACCATGTCAGAGTTCTGTCTCGTTATACCAGTGTAGGGGTATTACATCCATGGTATGGTAGAATAAGTGTACCCATTCAAGCTGAGGTTCTTCCCCGTAGACCTTGGTCCATTTCACAAGGTGCATGCGTGGGTCATCTCATCCATCGTATTTGTCTTCTAACCATAGTTGCAGTTTCCCAAATCATAGGTGCATCATCCTTCTGCATCTGCTCCAGTCCTCAAAATTTCCTTGATGTGTACCCCACCATCGTACGGGTGTTGCACGCAATGCCCACTTCAACTCATCGAACCATTGTTGTTCTGGTATTGCGCTTTCAAATTTTCTTAGGAATTCATCCACCACCATCAATCCATCATATGTCGGCAGCTCTCTTGCCTGCATTGTCACACAATGCAGTGATCTAACCATCATGTTGCAATTCAACGTCGTCACTTCGTGCAACCAATTCTGTCATCGTTCTACTTCTTCCTCTGAATCTGAAGTGCAAGGGCTTCCACGCTCCCACAAAATCCTCCCATCTATAGTCGGATTCACCCAATCCTGGTCTCGTGCAGTTATCTTATAAATACAATCAAGATCATCATCACTATCATCATCACACACTAGCTCAGTGTAGCGTGCTCCTTTAGCTGGGTCTAGTGGGACTACTATGCGTAGTGATTTTTTCTCAAAGTTCATTTTGTGATTCCTCAGGTTGATGACTCCGTTCATATTGGTGGCCCAGTCTATTCCTAACAATGCGAGATAGGGATTGCTGTCATCGAAAATATCTATTACAGATCTGATAATGAGATCTAAGACAATAATAAGGTATTACATACTTATGTGCATGGATGTGCCTATGTTATTTTGTCCAATGGATCAATCAAATTACGAAATACATAGACTTTGAAGCAGTTAAAGACTATAATAGACAAACACATAAAAACACAAAATATTTAATAAGGAGTTCACTCAATCCTCCTGAGCTACATCTCTTGGTCTACCCTTCAGTGGTGGCCTCTCTATTAAGTCTTCAAATAAAGTTTTTACAATAGTGAGCTCAATCTGAGCCTCACACACAACATATTTAATTACAAGAGCTTCACTTGAATCCCTCAAGCTTCCTCTGAGTGCACAACTGTCAATTTATGTGCTAACTCTGTCTCACACTTGCTTGTGACATTGCTTACCCGTTTTCTCTCTGTTTGTGGCTTTTAAAGCCAACTACACTGCCTATTCATTTCATATCCTCGGCTCTTAGTCTCCCTATCCTCTGAATGCTTTGAATCCCTCTGGCAGCTTTATACAATGATTTCTTAATGCATGGAGAGGAGGTGGCCACCCATTCCACAATGCCAGAGTGCCTCGGGTCTTTAAAATACCTGAAACGGTCACACTATGTTTTTACAGTGAAAATACATTTTAACAGAAAAATTCCACCAAAACTCAATATACCAGACTTCAAAGTCCTTTAAATATGATTCATTCCCCTATTGGGTCTGCCCACAGGTCGCTATCACATATCGGGAGGAACCATTCCTTTGTAATTTGGGAATACTTGAAAACGGTGAAAATACATTAAAAAGGGCTATGTTATGGACATGAAATTGTATCAAATTTCCTTTATAATGTTATCACATCTAGTTGTCATATGGTGTATTGATATCGAGTTCGCTCCATGTTCCGACATGATATCGCATATTGCACATGACCCCTACAGATTGTAAGCGCTCCTCTACACAGTTCTGATGCAATGCAACAATGTGATATATTGCAATCGCTCATCGCAATAACCCTTGTGCCATTGTAAGTGCTATGCTACATCCTTTGATAGTGATCCGGTGATGTAATATGGGTCGTTGATCTGCGCTCTTGATCAACGGTCCATATTAACCGCCATTCGCCGTCGCCATGTATATGTTTTAAGTTTCGATCTCTGCTAAAGGTTACTGCCGATTGCGATTACCGATCCGATCTGAATTGTCGATCTGCTAGATCAGACGACTACTGTGCATCAATTATTTTGCCTTCAATTACTCTGTTTTTTCATTGATTTCATGGGTTTTGGGCCTCCCGCTAGTGTTTTTCTTCATTCTGAATATTTTCTCCGCCATGCTAAGGGCATCCCTTTTGTGATATTTTCAATCCTTTAAAGGATTTTGGGCCTTGGGAATGATTTCTTAAAAGTTTCATGAAGACTTAGAGAGTTGTCTCGAATCCCTTTGGATCAATTACTTCAAAATCTGCCTCTGTGCTTGTGCCTTCAATATCAATTGTTACTCCTTGCAACCTCCCTCGATAATACATTCATGTCCAAACCCAGATCTAGGATTACCTGATCTATTTCATACTCACCAATCTATATAGTCAACCTCATTTCCCTTCCAATGCGCAATGCATGCTCCCCCAATTTATGGACTACACGCGGTTCTCCTAACCCCGCGCACCTGGTGATTAGTTACTGTAGTACTTTAACTGCCTTGTTGTCACATATCAGTTTCATGCATGTCTTTATAAGGGTAGTGAGCATTGAAGGATCCATTCCTAGCTATGGTTGATCCTTACTACTTGAAGTGGAGGCCTCCTTGAAGCTCTTCTTAGCTTCCATGAATGTCTCCTTCATGCATTCTAAGTCAAGCTTGGGTTCCTTTGTAGGAGCCTTGCAAACCCATGTACTTTCCTCTAGCTACTTCCTCGTATCCTCTCCTGTGGCCATACAACTTCTGAGCATCATGTTTACACTCGGGTCCTCTTCACGTGGCTCAGACCTCATCATTTGTATATTATGAGTCGAGGGAGGTTGGAATACCCATTTTTCATGCATCCTTGTGATCAATGTAGGACGGTCTATTGTTTCATGATTAAACTAAGCACAATACGAATAGGATATCCTCTTTGGGTTGGTACAATCACGGGCATAGTACCCTGGTCCTCCACAATTGTAACAAATTAATTGTTTTTGGCCCCTTCCTGGTCCCATTCCACCTCGTCCTCGACCTTTCCCCTGAAATCCAGCACACGCCATCCCCACATCTTGGTTGAGGGCTTGTGTTTTGGTCTGCATCCTATAGGTAGGGATCCGATCCATCATTATCTCGTAACTGTGGCAAGTGCACTCATTGTGGCCTACCGAACTGTAGAAATTACAAAACAGTTAATGGGGTGTCTGTGTATATTTCTCCAAAAAATGACAATTATCCATCATGTGCTTCCCTCCTATCTAACAGATCGCGTACCATAAAGCAGGTGCCATGCTTGGCCCTGCCTATGCCTCTGATCTCAACAAAATTGGCCCTCCGCCTGCTAAGTAGTTCATGAACACTGGACAGTGATCCTTGTCATGGCCCTGGCCTTTGCATTTTATGCACCATACTTCCTCATGCTCCTCTAGCTGTGGTGCCCTATCCTGATTCAAACTTTGCATTTTCAAACATAGATTCTGTAGTTGCATGTGGATTTGTTGAACTACCAACCCAGGGTCTTGTATCGGGGTCTCATGTAATCTCATTGCCATTTCCAACGCTTCGGCCTCAGTGGAAAGTTTCTATTGTGACAACCTCGTCATCAAGTCTAGTGTCAGAGATGCTACAAACCATGCACAATGCTATCCATCTGTCAATGTCATATTGTCTTTGCAGATCATACCCTTCAGCTGTTGATCTAGATCCCAGTGAGTCTCGCTCAGGAGCATCGCGATTTCTTTAAACCTAATGATTGATTGTGTTTCTGACTTTGGCTTGCTAAATTCCCTGTTTAGCACGTTCTGGATATCTGCTATCCCTACGTTTGGGTGTTCGTTAGAGTGCTTGATATAGCATGTTAATGCACCATCCTGCAGTGTGCTCACCAATGTAGACTTCTTAATATTGTCATTTGTGACACCTTATGCTTCCCATACTGCTCTTACCATGAACTAGAATTGGTCTGGATCTTCATTCCCTACTCCTTTGAATATTGTTAGTTTGATCATGCTCACCATACTGCATTGTGGAGGTGGTGGAGGTGGAGTGGGTGGAGATGGAGGTGAGGGAGGTGAAGTGGGTGGTAGTGTGGGTGGAGGTGGTAACCACGGAATGAACTGCCTTATCAAACTGACCGCGCTTCTCGGAGAGACCTTAGTGAACTCTTCCTCACTCTCTCACGAGGGTGAAATTAAGGGACTATCTTCTAATTCTTTGCTACTTTTGTAGATCTTTTTGCTCCGTGTAGTCCCAAACATTAATGTATTTGCATGACCCTTTTTTCACACAATAGCATCTTAATCCAAGTATTCAAAGATTTAATATACCTACCTCGCGGTCCTTTGAGAAAGTGTCATTCTATCTCGCTGTAGCTCACAGTTGTGTCTACAGCAAACTCAATGATAAATCCCCCTATTATCTGGTCGAGCCAATGGTCCACAACTTGCACAATCTTATCTTCTAATGCTTCTAGTCTGCACACTAATTCTGAAGTCCACACTATTGGTTGGTCGAGCCTACACCTTCCCTGGTTGTCGACTAACCTTGCAATTCACTCATACAGCTCAAAAGGAAACGATGCAAAGAAAATCTCATGGATTTCTGTATACACGTAGCACTCCAACCACTTTTCCTTAGATACTGTTAGCCTCCTGCTACAGCAGGTTACTCATATTTCATGATTGACATTTTCACAAGCCAAATATTTCATACTTTTCATACTGCAATGCTCCATATTTGCTAAAAGACACCAAAGAAGGAGGCCATGAAAGTGTTCTAGTCCAAGTTCAACTGCTGCATCCCAATTTTGAAGAGTTATTTCATTTTTGTACAATTTTTAGCTAAAGGGAGGTCCAAACAGCTTAATCTTGGTCTCCCTAGGTTTCAATTTCCTGTTTTAGAATATAGAGAATAAATAATCTGTCCAAACAACCTAATCTTGGCAGATTTTAGATAGGTAGAGAAGCAAGGGTGCTCAACAGCTTAATCCGAGCCCCTGGAAGAAATAAGTGTAGATATAGATAGGAGAAAAGTGCAAAAGAAAAGGTTGAAAAGCTGGGTCTGCAAGTCTAAGTGCACCCAAACCAAAAGAAGAAAAAATGTTAGGTAAGTAGGCTGGGTAGGTAGTTTTGAGGTTGCAGAATGTCGATTTGTGATCAACTCCACATTTTCAAAGTGTTATATTTATACAGATCACAGTTATCAGGCAATTCCCATTTGAAGGACTTCAAGCGAGGCATGACTAACTTCCCTTTCTTCCTCTTCCCTAAATCATTTACTAATTTCCCTAAAAGAGGTCAAGATCTGCTTGATATCTCTTAGTTTCATCATGTTCCATATCATTTGCCTTGGTAAAGATCTTCTTTACTCAAGGATGGTCCATACTTTCTCTACTAAGTTCTATCTACCCTTCACAGCCTAAGATCTCTGAAACTTAGCGCTCTTCTTGTCATTTTCATATTAACTCCTGACATTATTATTTAACTCCCTATATATTTCCCATCCCCCTACTAAAAACTATGTTAATAATTCCCCTATGTAAATATCCCCTTCCCTTGGTTGAAACATAACCATAACTATCTCTTTGGGAATTACTAAGTCACCTGGATCTTAGTAAGAACCCTCATCCCTGCACAATTCTCCCTCCAAGGTGTTTGGACTCCTTCCAAAACACAAAAAACCCCCTTCAAATCCATTAACAAACCCCCCGTGCATTGCATTTTGGAAATTATTAAGGTTTGATTAATAATTAAACAAAGCGCCAAAACATCACACCATTTCCTAAAGTTTAAGCACACCCTCACCGCGAAAAATTAAAAAATTAACGCACGCACTGTTCTGCTAAATCCTGCGCACCTTCTCCTTCCGTCCACCGTCGGACCGCCTCCCCCAGATCCGACGGCTCTTATACACATCGGGCGCCCTTTTGTATGTGTCCGTTAGCACCCGATGTCTGACGGTTTTACCGTCGTACACTCGGACAGCTGGCGGCATCCGATTGCATCGGGCCGCCCCTGACCAAAACCACCTCCGTACCAAATGCGGTCCGATGCCATGCCAAAACCGCCCTCCCCTCGAGTAACAGGAGCGTTGCGTCATCCCGCCACGTCACCTCCACCTCACCCCTCCCTGCCACCGTGTCCCACCACATCACCCCACCGTACTACCACATCACCCTGCTGATGTCACATCCGTACTAGAGGGTCCCACTATTGATGTCATCCGTCGTACCACTGATGTCATGCTGACATCAACAGCTTAAAAAATGGAAAAACACGCTAGCGCAAGAATCAAGCTTCGGAGCTCCGGAATGAAAAACAGAGGCAATTTTCGATGCGCGATTCACTACGGGAAATAGGCCGAAATGGAGAATCTTTAGGGAATCTTTTGATTCCTCGGCCAATTTTGCACTGAAAAAGGCAGAAAAAGCCCAATTTTGATAAATCAAGCGTATCAGAAGACAGAGAGAGACCGAGTTCAGAGGTTAAAGAGTATCAGATCAAATATGCAGCCAAAACCATGTCAAAGAGTATCAGGAAGCGGCAAAGTGTATCAGGAAAGATCTTTCAGTGGCCTGAAGCAGGTGAAAATTAAAGATGCTCCAATAAAGTCAAAGAAGATGGTGGAGCCATTTAAAATCTCAGCTACTGCACATTAAACTCACATAAGATCGGTGCTGCAAATTCCAAAGCACAGTTATTATAGGAGCATTGCACCAAGCCACAGAGGACACCACATTAACTCACTTTGATCCAGCTACCTCTGGCGCAACCCAAAAAGATTTACTTGCATTTAATTCCAGCAACAGTTAGGTTTTAGAAAGATTTTTCCCACATACCTGTTTAGGTTGGTTGTAATAAATAATTCAGATATTTTACCTATATAGACCACCCTGAACAAGGCAGAAAGGGTTGGTTGGTTATTTGTTAGTCAGATATTATGCTTTGAGCAGGGAATTGCACTGTAAGTTTGATAACTTCTATAATCAAAGACTGCTTACAAGTTTTGGAGAATGAATTGTGCATTGTGTTTAAATGATCGAAGAGTGACCATGGAATTATTGTGCTGATACATGACTCAATAAATGTTTCTTACCTCTGTTTTCCATAAGATTAGCTTAGAACTTGTTAATTACACTGTATGCTCAATTTCTGCTGTTACTCTATGTTTTCATCTGTTTTAGGCATGAATATGAATTCCCTTTGGCTCATATTTGCCCTGATTCACCATATATGACAGTTATCCAGGGATTCTTAACTGCCCCTAGATAGAGCTCATTTTCCTTCCTTCTATCAAGCTGACTGAGAGATTCTTGATTGCCTCTCATTCCTTGCAGCTCGCTCCATCTCTCTGGTTTGAAGTTTGTTTCATGTGCAGCTACCCTGCTCCATATTCCTCTTGTGATCAAGAAAGCCTTTCTGCAGCCCTACTCCTTGACTCCATGCCCAATGGTTTGAAGCTTATCATTCTATGCATGCCTCACTTCTTGAAAGCGTTATCCTTCTATTCAAACACCATCCAAACCTAAACAAAACCCACTGAACCCAATAGCTAGCCTAAAATCATCATCAACAAAGCTAAATTATTTAGAGAGAGCCCTCTCTGATTGCAAGTGGTCTAGAACCTGCAATCCAAAGATTGGTTTGTGGTTACCTCGGCCGTATCCCTTCAGGAGCCAAGGGAGAACCTGAGTGATAACATAATGGCGACTCCTCTGGGGACTTCCCCAGATAATCTTACAAAACCAGTCTGTAGCTTCACAGAGGAAGAAACCGACCTTTAAAAGTCTCGGTCGACCTGTGTTCTTAGAAAAATTTCTAAAAAACAAACTAGAAGCTGGCTTCCAAGAGAAATCCACGATATACACGGTCAAATCCAGACCCAAATCGCCCAACTGCTTTTGAAAATCCGAATTTAATCCCCAAGATCATTAGAAAACAAGAGCAACAAGAAGACCCTACTGTGTCCAGTCCTGAAACAGTCCACCCAAGCTGTGTTCCAACCCCTGCCAAAGTCCTATTTCGTTCAACCCCAAGTTCCCCTCGTTCCTCATTCACTTCTCGAGACACTTCTTCCTCACCTCCATTCGCTGCAAATACTACCACTACAACTCCTATTATCAAAGTTGTCCCAGTTGTTCCCCTTATCCCTGTGAATATGGCTAACAGATATGCACCTTTACAGTTGCCTCCAAATCCCGGGGCTATGCCTCAGGATTATCAGACAAAAATAACATATTTCGATGGCACAAGTGCCTGCACAGCCCTCCAACATACAAAGAAAATGCAAGATTACTTTGAGAGCTATGAAATTGACGAGGATAGCGTGAGAATGAAATGTTTTGTTCAAAGTCTAACAGGCGACGTTAGGACTTGGTTTAGAGCACTTCCAGCCACTTCCATAGGAGACCCATAAGCCTTATACTAGTCATTTATCAACAGATGGGAGAAAAAGAAGGACCCCCTGCACATACTATCCGAATATGACAACATCAAAAGAGGCCCTCAAGGCACTGTCTTGGACTATTGTGCAAGATTTAACAATGTTTACAACGCAATACCACAGAACTTAAGACCTCCACCTGATCTTGCTTTGTATAAGTTCCCTGATGGTTTTGATGCCGAAATGGCTTATCAGTTAAGGGAAAGAGCCCCCCAAAGCCTTGCGGAAATGCAAAATGATGCTGTTGGTGTGGAGGCAAATCTAATTTCCAAAAGGAACCGAGCCAGAACTGAGAGAAGAACCACCTTCAAGGAAGAACCCTCAACCTTTGATCAGAAGCTAGATGCTATTATCAGTGGAATCCATAGGCTAGGAGACAGAGTAGAAAATGTTGAGAGGAAAACTTCATGGGAAGGACAACAGCCCAATGCCATAAGGAATCCAAACTTCGGAAAAACTCAAAACCCAAATGCTGGAAGGGCTAGTCTCGACCATGATATTAGGCCTCCTTTCCAAGAGAACTATGCAGAAGCATCCACATCCAGTGAGCCCACAGAGGAGACTCACATGAACCTGATAGATTCAAAAAATGAGCAACAAATTTTTCTGACTGAGGAAGACCAGGAATACCAAGATGTGAATCAATTTCAAACTAAGTCTGGTGAGTCTTTTGATTTCAAACAAGGTTATGATACCGCTGTATATGATGTACACAAACAATATAACTTGAGAACAAGGACCGTTGATGTCCCTGCACCTAGCAGAACAAAAGAGAGTAAACAGCCCAACAAAATCAAAAGCAAGGTGATCATAACCGAACCAGCTGACACAACTATCCCAAATCCACACCAAGTGACTGTAGAAGACATGACAGACCTGCAGCCTTCTGTTGACCAGCCTCTGCCTCCTTCTTCCTCAAAAGAAGAGGGAAGCATCATTCCCAACAATTTCCCCAAAGCAGATATACCGCAAGCTGTCATTCATCATAACGTTGACATTCAAAAAGAGAACCCTGAAAACATTCTTGACAACGAAAAAACTGCTACTGCTAATCCAAGGATACCACTAGAGAAACCATTTAACTTAGAAATAGAGATTGGCAAACTCAAAATATCTATCCCCCTCTCTGAACTTGCCAAGCATGATGTCTATAGGCAACAAATTCAAAGGTCACTTCAAATGCCGCAGGTCAGGGATGATGTAAATGTTTTAGATGATACCCCTAAGCTGCTGTTTGGTCCAGAAGTTAATGGTAAATCAACATATGGACCTGTTCCACCCTTTTATGTCAGCCTGCACATACATGAAAAAATCTTGCACAATGCTATGTTTGACTCAGGTGCCTCACATAACCTTATGCCCAAAGCTGTGATGGAGAAGCTAAACCTTGATGTCACAAGACCTTACAAAGATCTATACTCCTTTAACTCTAGTCAAGTCAAATGTTTAGGCTTCATCAAATACCTTTGTGTGTCTTTAGTCCAATTTCCCAACAAGACAATCCTAATGGACGTAGTAGTTGCTGACATTCCCGCAAAGTATGGTATGCTCCTATCAAGATCATGGGGAGCAAAACTACAAGGATCCCTTCAACTCGACCTCTCTTATGCCACTATATCTGTCTTTGGGCAACCAAAGAGACTGTACAGGGAAACACTGATGAAGTATGTGGTAAGTAGTGAGGAAAAGCCCCAAAATTTTCCAATTTACGCAATTCATTCTGATATGGATTCTTTTATTTTATTTAACGATGACACCAGTCCTTCAACTAATGAGAAGCTTTTAGCCTTAGAGCAAGAAACATGCATCAATGAGGAATCGGTTGCCAATACCCATGAAACTGTCATAACAGTCAAGGCAACCAACAAGCAAGAAAAATATCCCGAAACAGAAATTGTAAGTCTGCCCAATCCTCAAATAACTGAAACTCTTCATACAAACCACAGACAAGAAATCACATGGTATCTAGAGTTTGATGGTTCTGTCAACAAGTTAGGAGCAGGGGCAGGGGTATGGATTCACAATACACATGATAATCATGCAGAAGGCCATGCCTATAGATTAAATTTCAGGTGTACCAACAACATGGCAGAGTATGAAGCTCTTCTCTTAGGCCTTAAATTTCTCAAAGCCCTAGGAGCTACAAGAGTGTCCATTCTAGGTGACTCCGATTTAATTATACAACAAATGAAAGGTAAATTTGTTACCAATGACAATAGAATGAGAGCTTATAGAAATTCTGCCACAGAAATACTCAGGTCCTTCAATGAATCCAAGCTGGCCAAAATTTCAAGAGACCATAATATTCATGCTCACAGCCTAGCAAATTTTGCTAGCATATGCAAGCTCCCCTTTGAGCCAAACCACCATTTCACTGCTGAGGTAAAACATAGACCCTCGGTCCCTAACAATGTTAAGGATTGGAAAGTGTTTCAAAATGATGCCCAGATTAACAATTTCCTCACTCTTGAGGGCGAATTTTCGAATACAAATATTGACATGGACGCCATAAATGATCCCCAACAGCTAACATAAGAAAATAAGCAGGCTATAATAGCTGCAACAGCTAAACAAATTCTCAAGCCAATTTTTTTTGATAACGCAAACATACAAGAGCTGAAACATATGCATTTAGAAGAAACAGCCAAAGCTGAGGCTGAGTTCATTGACCTAAAGGATAAATTTTTTCCTGCTGGACTGACTCCATTAGAAGACATGTTTGATGACAATGATGTTCCCAAGAAACCAAAAATGGAACCTATAAATGCAGCTATTGAAGAACATAACATAGGAACAACAGACAAGCCCAAAGTGATTAAATTATCCACATACCTGCCTCTTGATCAAAAACCAAAATATGTGGATTTGTTTAAAGAACTCCAAGATGTATTTGCTTGGAGTTATGAGGACTTGAAGTCCTATGACACCTCCGTAATCCAACACACCATTCCCTTAAAACCAAATCAAAAACCGTTCAAACAGAAGCTTAGAAGAATCAACCCCATGCTTCTTCCTCTCATTGAAAAAGAAATAAAGAAAATGTTTGAAGCAGGTATCATTGCACCCATTAGATTTTCTGAATGCGTGTCTAATTTAGTTTCCACAAGGAAAAAATCAGGAGAGATTAGACTGTGTGTGCACTTGAGAAATTTAAACCAGGTCTCTCTAAAAGACCACTATCCTTTGCCCAAAATGGACCATATCCTACAAAGAGTAGTGGGGTCATCCAGAATTTCTTTACTAGATGGATTTTCAGGTTTTAATCAGATACTTGTTCACCCAGATGACCAAGACAAGACAACCTTTACCACACCGTGGGGAACATTTAAGTATGTTAAAATTCCTTTCGAGCTAAAGAATGCTGGTGCTACCTTTCAAAGGGCAATGGATATTGCATTTTCCAAGGAGATACATTATTTCCTTATTGTTTACCTTGATGACCTAACCCCTTTCTCCAAATCTGACCAACAGCACCTTAAGCATCTAAGGCAAATTTTCATGACATGTAGGAAATACGGCATTTCCTTGAATCCTAAGAAGTCCTTGTTTTCCCTTGAGGAAGGGAAAGATTCTAGGCCATATCATATCAAAAGATGGGATTAGAATTGATCCTGAAAGAATTCAAGCTATCCTCCAAATCCCATATCCAAGAGACATAAAGGAGCTACAAGCATTCCTTGGAAAGATCAATTTCCTAAGGAGATTTATCCCAAACCTAGCCGAGCTAATAAGGCTACTGAGCAACATGTTAAAAAAGGATGCCAAGGTAAAATGGTCTCTTGAAACCAAGCAAGCTTTTGAGAGTATCTAAACTGCCTTGACTCAAATGCCTGTCCTCACCAGTCCGCAATTCGACAAAGATTTTATCATTTTTTCTTTTGCATCTGAGCACATCATAACCGCTGTGCTTTTGCAGAAGGATGATCAAGGTAATGAAAAGCCAATTTCTTTCTTCAGGCGAGATTTAAAAGATGCACCCTTGAAATATCAGATTATGGAAAAACAGGCTTATGCCCTGGTTAGGGCCATCAAAGACTTCAGAATTTACATCTTATACTCCCATGTGATCGCCTATGTCCCAAACTCTGTTGTAAAAGATATATAGACTCAAGAGGGACTAGAAGGAAAAAGAGGCAAGTGGATTGCCAACATTCTTGAATACGACATTGAGATAAAACCTACCAAGCTGATAAAAGGGCAAGGGTTAGCCAAATTAATGTCTAAAACAAATTTCCAAGCCTTAGACATTAATCAACTGGACAATGAACCGGAGCTGGTGGCTCCACAGATCAGTGAAACCTTTTTGCAATCCCCATGGTACGCTGATATTTTCTTTGTATTGTTAAACATGTGTGCTCCCCCAGGATTGTCTAGGACCAAGAAGAGATTTTTAAGGATGAAATCATCAAAGTTTTGTGTCATAAATGGTGCCTTGTTTTGGAAAAATCATGAAGGAATATTGCTTAACTGTTTGACTATGAGTGAAACCAATAGCATCATGAAAGAGTTCCATGCAAGGGACTGTGGAGGACACTTATATTGGAAGTCCACTACTGACAAGATTTTAAGGGCTGGTTATTATTGGCCCTCTCTATTTGTAGATGTCAAGCAATTTGCTGTTTCATGTCACAAATGCCAAATATTTGAAGGGAAAAGAAAACTGCTTCCTTTGCCCCTTAAGCCCGTTTCAACCGAAAAGCCTTTTCAACAGTGGGGTCTCGACTTCATTGGAGAAATTCATCCATCTTCCTCAGGCCAGCACAAGTGGCTTCTAACAGCCACTGATTATTTTACTAAGTGGATTGAAGCCATCCCATGTAGACAAGCCAATGACTCCACCATTATCCAATTCCTTGAGAGAAATATCCTTTCCAGATTTGGCTGCCCTAAGAAAATCATCACTGATAATGCTACTGCCTTCAAATCCAAAAAGATCATCAATTTTCCATAAATTCCACATTACCTTGGGTCACTCTACACCTTACTACCCTCAAGGTAATGGCTTGGCTGAATCATCCAACAAAAGCCTCATCAATATCATTAAGAAACTGCTAGAGGAAAACAAAAAGAACTGGCACAGGAAACTCACAAATGCTCTGTGGTTAGACAGACTTACAACCAAGAAATCAATTGGGATGAGCCCTTATGAGCTAGTATATGGCATGGAAGCCCAATTTCCTTCATCTTTGGGCATTCCCACTATCAAACTCTTACAGGAAATTCAGGCTGAACCAAATGACATGCAGAGAAGAGTTAATCAAACCATTCATCTTCACCAAACCAGAGAACAAGTGTATGACAGAGCTCAAATGTTGCAAGAGAAGCTCAAAAAGATGTTTGATAAGAAAGCTAAAGCAGAGGATTTCTGGGTTGGCAGCAAAGTTCTAAGGTGGGACTCATGAAGAGATGACAAGGGAAAACATGCAAAATTTGATTTTCTTTGGAAAGGTCCATACATTATCAGCGCAGTGAAAGGCAATAACACATATTTTCTCAAACCTTTAGATGGCAGCACAACTGAAGAAGGCCCTATTAATGGCCGAATGCTAAAACATTACCATGATCCGCTTTGATTAAGAAATAACAAGCGGTGTTATTTTCTGTACATAAATGTTGTATATATCAGCACTTTATTTATTTTTGTAATAGTCCAGATACTAAAGCACGCAAAAGAAAGCAGGCAGTGCTTCACAATTCACTAACAGATCAGTTGAGGGAAAGTGTTGTTTGCAGTCCAGAAAGTTCAAATCACTCCAGTAGTCAGCACTAAGAAGTTCCAATGCACAACAACAACAGAAGATCAAGGCAGTCTGACCTGTTGTTCTTGGCTTTTCACAAGGAGAAGCCATCCCCAAGTGGAGCCACCGTTAGCCTCCTGCTGCAGCAGGTTACTCATATTTCATGATTGACATTTTCACAGGCCAAATATGTCATACTTTGCATACTGCAATGCTCCATATTTGCTAAAAGACACCAAAGAAGGAGGCCATGAAAGTGTGCTAGTCCAAGTTTAACTGCTGCATCCCAATTTTGAAGAGTTATTTCATTTTTGTACAATTTTCAGCTAAAGGGAGGTCCAAACAACTTAATCTTGGTCTCCCTAGGTTTCAATTTCCTGTTTTAGAATATAGAGAATAAATAATCTGTCCAAATAGCCTAATCTTGGCATATTTTATATAGGTAGAGAAGCAAGGGTGCTCAACAGCTTAATCTGAGCCCCTGGAAGAAATAAGTGTAGATATAGATAGGAGAAAAGTGCAAAAGAAAAGGTTGAAAAGCTGGGTCTGCAAGTCTAAGTGCACCCAAACCAAAAAAAGAAAAAATGTTAGGTAAGTAGGCTGGGTAGGTAGTTTTGAGGTTGTAGAATGTCGATTTGTGATCAACTCCACATTTTCAAAGTGTTATATTTATACAGATCACAGTTATCAGGCAGTTCCCATTTGAAGGACTTCAAGTGAGGCATGACTAACTTCCCTTTCTTACTCTTCCCTAAATCATTTACTAATTTCCCTAAAAGAGGTCAAGATCTGCTTGATATCTCTTAGTTTCATCATGTTCCATATCATTTACCTTGGTAAAGATCTGCTTTACTCAAGGAGGGTCCATACTTTCTCTACAAATTTCTATCTCCCCTTCATAGCCTAAGATCTCTGAAACTTAGCGCTCTTCTTGTCATTTTCATATTAACTCCTGACATTATTATTTAACTCCCTATATATTTCCCATCCCCCTACTAAAAACTATGTTAATAATTCTCCTATGTAAATATCCCCTTCCCCTGGTTGAAACATAACCATAACTATCTCTTTGGGAATTACTAAGTCACCTGGATCTTAGTAAGAACCCTCATCCCTGCACAATTCTCCCTCCAAGGTGTTTGGACTCCTTCCAAAACACAAAAAACCCCCTTCAAATCCATTAACAAACCCCCTAGTGCATTGCATTTTGGAAATTATTAAGGTTTGATTAATAATTAAACAAAGCGCTGAAACATCACACCATTTCCTAAAGCTTAAATCCACCCGTGCCGCGAAAAATTAAAAAATTAACGCGCGCGCTATTCTGCTAAACCCCGCGTCCACCGTCGGATCGCCTCCCCTAGATCCGACGGCTCTTATACACATCGGGCGCCCCTTTGTATGTGTCCGTTAGCACCTGATGTCCGACGGTTTTACCGTCGTACACCGGGATAGCTGGCGGCATCCGATTGCAGTGGGCCACCCCTGACCAAAACCACCTCCGTACCAAAGGCGGTCCGATGCCATGCCAAAACCGCCCTCCCCTCGAGTAACAGGAGCACCGCGTCATCCCGCCACGTCGCCTCCACCTCACCCCTTCCTACCACTGTGTCCTGCTGAGTCACCCCGCCATACTGCCATGTCACCCTGCGGACGTCACATCCGTACCAGAGGGTCCCACTACTGACATCATCGCACATCGCTACGGGAAATAGGCCGAAATGGAGAATCTTTGGGGAATCTTTTGATTCCTCGGCCAATTTTGCACCGAAAAAGGCAGAAAAAGCCCGATTTTGATAAATCAAGCGTATCAGAAGACAGAGAGAGACCAGGTTCAAAGGTTAAAGAGTATCAGATCAAATATGCAGCCAAAACCATGTCAAAGAGTATCAAGAAGCGGCAAAGTGTATCGGGAAAGATCTTTCAGCGGCCCGAAGCAGGTGAAAATTAAAGACGCTCCAGCAAAGTCAAAGAAGACGGTGGAGCCATTTAAAATCTCAGCTACTGCACATTAAACTCACATAAGATCGATGCTGCAAATTCCAAAGCACAGTTATTACAGGAGCATTGCACCAAGCCACAAAGGACACCACATTAACTCACTTTGATCCAGCTGCCTCTGGCACAGCCCAAAAAGATTTACTTGCATTTGATTCCAGCAACTGTTAGGTTTTAGAAAGATTTTTCCCACAGACCTGTTTAGGTCGGTTGTAATAAATAATTCAGATATTTTACCTATATAGACCACCCTGAATAAGGCAGAAAGGGTTGGTTGGTTATTTGTTAGTAAGATATTATGCTTTGAGCAGAGACTCGCACTGTAAGTTTGATAACTTCTATAATCAAAGACTGCTTACAAGTTTTGGAGAATGAATTGTGCACTGTGTTTAAATGATCGAAGAGTGACCATGGAATTCCTGTGCTGATACATGACTCAATAAGTGTTTCTTACATCTTTTTTCCATTCATATATCATTATCTAAGCAGCAAAAAGAGAGATTAGCATAGAACTTGTTAATTACACTCTATGCTTAATTTCTGCTGTTACTCTATGTTTTCATCTATTTTAGGCATGAATATGAATTCCCTTTGGCTCATATTTTCCCTGATTCACCATATATGACAGTTATCTAAGGATTCTTAACTGCCCCTAGATAGAGCTCATTTTCCTTCCTTTTGTCAAGCTGACTGAGAGATTCTTGATTACCTCTCATTCCTTGCAGCTCGCTCCATCTCTCTGGTTTGAAGTTTGTTTCATGTGCAGCTACCCCGCTCCATATTCCTCTTGTGATCAAGAAATCCTTTCTGCAGCCCTACTCCTTGACTCCACGCCCAATGGTTTGAAGCTTATCATTCTATGCATGCCTCACTGCTTGAAAGCATTATCCTTCTATTCAAACACCATCCAAACCTAAACAAAACCCACTGAACCCAATAGCTAGCCTAAAATCATCATCAACAAAGCTAAATTATTTAGAGAGAGACCTCTCTGATTGCAGGTGGGCTAGAACCTGCAATCCAAAGATTGGTTTGTGGTTACCTCGGCAGTATCCCTTCAAGAGCCAAGGGACAACCTGAGTGATAACAGATACTTCCAAAGTTCTGTTTTCCTATGTCACAAACTTGTGAATCTTCTTTTCCAACCACTCTTCAATTTCCTTCTTTGTTGGGTTCCAGTGGCATGACATCAGACTCCCTTATGCAGATCCCAGTCCTGACAACAGAACCTTTTGTTGGCTTAGTGGGGTTTGACCTAGGTTTAAAAGTGATTTAGCCAAGCAAATCCCAGTACTGCTGGCCCTTTCGGCAACAGTCCGTGGAGTGCGGACTGAGGTCTCACTTGAAGTAGTATGGGAGGGTACTCGAACCAGGTTTTTGCACCCTGGGGATGTATGATAGGAGGTGATTGGTAAGCGGTCTAACCTTCTCACTTACTATGCTATGCGCACCAGTGAGCACCCCATGCCATATGATACTTCCTTCACGTAGTTCTAGCAGCAGCGCGACCCGTGTTATTTACCCAAGTCTTCCTTAATTAGGCTCTGTTACTTAGATTATTTTCATATATAAGTATTCATACAAGTAGTTATCAATTCCGTGCAGTAAATAACAGAGTAAAAGTAATGCATAACATCAAAATACAGATTCAAGAATAGGTGCATAGAGTAGACTTATCTTTATTAACTTTCAATCCCAATTATAGACCCGACTCTGCCCTGCGCACTCAGCTGCAGGGGTTCGCGCACTTAGCTGCGGACTCTTTTAGGTCTCTGCGCACTCAGCTACAGAGCCTCTTCCTCCTACTATGATCGAATACACTTCAGATTGAACTCTAACCCTAAACCATGCCTTCTCTATTCTATCTATCATTACTCCTATTTACACTTAGAGCCTCACTCTATTTATACAATCCCATGGTCCACGGACCATCGGTAGGCCAACACAACATCACAATATTCTAGGGCAGACAACCCTATGACTCATCCTAGACTTCACACTCTGCACCCACAATTCATGGAGTCTTACAATCTAATTGACCAAAACTTGGGCTTCGAGCCCCAAAAACATGATGCGGGGGATCTCATGCCCAATAGCTATCTTTAGGGCTTGTTCTCCCTTTGTCCCTAAATATCCTTCCACTTTTCTTAGCTCCAAACATCAAGGTAACTGCATAACTTTCTTTTCACACAAGAGCATCTTAATCCAAGTCTTTAAAGACCTTAAATACTTACCTCGTGGTACCTTGAAGAAGCAATGCTCTGCTTCGCTGTAACTGACCAAAGTATTGACCCTGAACTTTGTCATGAATCCTCCTATGATACGATCAAGGCAGTGATCGACAATGCGTGCGATCTTATCTTCTAAGGCTTCCAAGATTTTCACTAACGCCGGGGTCCACACTATCGGACTGTTAAGCCTCCACCTTCCTTAGCCATCTTCCAATTTTGTGATCCAATCATATAACACAACTGGGAAGGAACAAAATAAGATATTGTGTATCTTTGTGTACATGTATCTATTCAACCACTTTTCTCTCGTCAAGCATGGATTTCTATTTTCTTGCACTAAAAAATTGTGGATCTTTCTATCCAACCAATCTTCAATTTCTTTCTTAGTCAGATTCCAGTGATGCAACATCACACATCTCTTTATGCAGATCATGGTATCCGAAATAAAACCATTTGTTGGCTTAGTGGGCCCTGACCTAGGTTCAGCGTTAAGTTAGCCAAGAAAATCACTAGACTACTGGCCCTTTCAGCATCAATCTATGGAGCGTGAACTGAAGTCTCACCCGAAGCAGTATGGGGGGATGTTGGAACCAAGTTTCCACACCCAGAGATGGTAATGATGTCATTTTATGCTCTAACTCTGCCTTCACGTAGATCGATAAGCATTTTAGGGCTTATCGATGTACTTCTTTTAATCAGCCTCTAAACCTTCCGAAGGTCTACAACTGTCATCGGTGAATCAACCACTTAAGCACTTCTATAAGTACTCTTACTTCCGTATTTACACAGATCGGCTTAAGTATCTGATAACTTCAATAGGCATTAATATGTTCTTTGCATAAACATATATTATTACTTGTGTACATATAACAATGGAAAACATATAGATTCTCACATCAATATAGTATTAGATCATAAACCTATTATTCAACATAACATAACCACATTTATTAATAATAGAAGTAAATATATAAAACATAGATATTTCCAAAGTAATATTCTTTATTAATATTGTAGATCTTCTTACAGACTATAACTACCTTGTGCAGTCAGTCGTAGGGGTTCGCGCACTTAGCTACAGACTTCAACCATTGGCCTCTACGCACACAGCTACAGAGACTCCCTTCTACTCTAAGACTCTTCGCTCTTTTTGGTAATGACCCATTACTACTTCTCCTAAAACTTCCTTAGACTTTTCTAAGACTCTCATTTTCATACAATCCCATGGTTTGCGGACCATGGGTAGATCTTCTAAAGCCAACACAACTTACATAAAAGAAGGGCGGAAACCATTTTTGACATTTTACATCTACATGCGCCGCGACCACAAATTGCAGAGACTTTACACTTTACATACAAAAGCTTGGGCTTTCTACCCCAAAACTTGGGCTTTTAACCCCAAAATCAACCCTAGGGGACCCTGTCCCAACATTCCACAAGAATAACTTTCCAACCATCTGACAAACTCTATTTTGAACTTTGAAGAATACCTAGCCACTCACTTGCCTTGTTTCTTCCATCATTCACCTTCCCTAGGCCCTATACCACGTTCCAAATGACTCCTATTTCTCTCGGTCAGATCCTGTAGGAATAAAGGGGATCCTGTAGGAGCATTAGGACATCCTGTACGAAACATTACAACATCCTGTAGGACGACTTGTAGTGGCCTATTTGAGGGTGATTTGTGGAAAAAGCATACACAAAGATAGGATAAGACCCACACTTTCCTCCTAAGCCATGTGACCTTTCACAACCATCTATAACCCACTTGCCACATCACCAAGAACATTTAGCATTCACATTTTCATTAAAAAAGACAAAAAGGAAAAATAGTTATTGTGGTCATTCATATGCACAACAGTAAAATGTTTGGTTATTTCAAATTGCATGACTAGGATAGTTAGAATTACGCACATGTTAGCTTAGAATTCTTTTGAAGAAAGATCTCTTAACAAATAGTTAGATGAGTGGTGTGTTTAAAGCATTTATTTCAGTCTTTCATTACTACAACAGACAATATTTCCATTCTTCAATTAGGGTAAAATTCCCCTTTCTTCATTGGTAATCAAACTTCTTCTAAATTAATAGAATGTTGGTTTGAGAAACCATAGTGGTCTATCGCCAGCTCAACAATGACAAAGAGTGGACCCATTGCATTTGCTTGTGTATACAACATTGTCACCTTCAAATTTGTATGAACCACGGGTTGATAAAGTAAAGTTGGTAGCCCTAGGAGTTGCAGCATTCTTACTGCAATATTGGTGCTCATGAGACAAAAATAGATACAATGGCCCAAAATGAGGTATTTTGCAAAGGTTTTAGGTTATCAAAAAAATCACCAATTTATTATCTTTTTTCCCTTTTGGCTGTATGGTTTGATAGCGACATGGTCTAAACATTTGTCTTGCTTCGCTATACCTCAAGATTCATAGATAAATTCCATACCTTCATGTATATTCACTTATTTTCTCCTTAGATTACCTATTTTATCAAACGATTAATGCATAGAAAATCCAATCTCAACTTCTTACACTCGCACACTAGTTATTTATATCGATTTGGCTCTTAAGGCTCAGTTGAAATTGGATTTCTCTTTGGCCCAATAATCATTGGGCTAATACACACTTGGATCCTTTCATCCTCATACTTAGGTCCATTATTCCTTGGGACCATATCCATTAGCATCAATGATCTAAGTGGGGTTCTTTGGTGGTTTTACAATTTTGGGGAGGGGGCGTGAGCTCGATGATTAATGGTCATCATAGTTGGGTAGTATACTGCCCAATATGAATTTTGGGTTGCATAAGATGAGAGGGACTGGAATCCATACTACCTATATATATAACTCACATCCTTCTATATTCGACATCAATGACAAATATATACCATATTGGATATCGCCTTGACATCAATGACAACCCATTAAGCAACAACTATGGTTTGTACTAGACTAGACAATTCCTTTGCAATGGAAATTTTGAGAAAGCATATGTCAAATATAGGGAAGCAACACTCAAGTATTTGTGTGGCATGACATATTATGAAATATGGCACTAAAAAAGACTTAGACCAAATAGAGTCATAGTTGTACAAATATTTATTAATGCATATCAAGCTATAGATCTTCATCAAGGAGGATATCCAAGTGGTTATGTGTTTAAATTATTTGGAGGATCAATCAATTGGATAAGCAAGACATAGGTTTTATTTTCCCTTTCAACTATAGAAGTTGAATACATGACCACCTATGAAAGTAAGGAAGTTGCAAGGTTGTAGAAATTGGGCTTAGGAATTGGTGTTGTATAAGAAGATGTAAGGTTATATTATGATGGTGTAAGCACAATCTTTTAGGAAAGGAACAATACATATCATGCCAAGAGAAAGCATATTAATGTGTAGGAATACTATTTTAGGGGCATAATTTAAGGCAATAAGGTGTTGCTAGAGAAGGACACAAGTTGAAGAATGTTGAAACTCATCGATGAAGTCTTTTAGTATTAAGAAATTTTCTAATGTAGACAATAAATTGACATTACTTCCTTGAATATGTGGCCTTATCAATCATGGATTCCATTACTTTGCAAAGAAAACAAGAAGTGGGATAATGTTGGAGATGTGCTAAGTTAGTACTCATCGTTGGGTACAAGGCATGACCTTGGAAAATAATCAAGGGTTACATTTAGCTTATTCTTTTTATTTTCTTTTCTTTTTCTCCCATTCTACTCTAATCTTAATTAAGGGATTAGGGTTTTAATCTAATCTAGTTTAACAAGTTAAAGTTTTCGATTTTTCTAAATACCAAGTAATGTTGTATAGTAAATGATTTAGTGAATACATTTAAGAAGACAACGATATCTATATTAGGTTATGGTTTCTAAGATAGAACTTCTCTTTGGTGTCTTGAATGAAAGATTTAACTAACTTCCATTGTTTGAAAGTCTTAGACATCAAAATTTATCTTGAAAATCTTGCATATTCTAACTTTTAAAAATTAGATAGTTAAAAAAATTATCTTAATTTGCAAAATTTATCAATATTAAAAAAGAAATTATTAACCATTATACATTTAAAAACATCAACAAAACCATTCCTAAATAACATTATTTGCAGTAAGAATAACAAAGTGAATGTCTTTCATATGAATTTACATACTTATTCTAAGTATACACCTTTGTTTAAAAAAAAAAGATAAATAAATGTGTAGTTGAAAACTTATATCTTGACATCTGTGAATTGTGCTTGGTCATGTGAGAGCACTAGTTTTTTAATTATTTTCCCCTAACCAGAGATTTTTTTATATTAACGAAGCGAATCTCTTACAAAATGTGAATATGCATGCCATTCCGCTACTAATTCAGGATTTAGACCTGAGATTTTTTATTCCTTTTTGATGATTTAGACCTGAGATTTTTTAATATTTTAATGTAATGTGCCAGTACCCTGAGAATCCGTGACCTCAGATGCCTTTTCCTGTCGTTGTTACAGTATTCCAGCCCAGTAATATCTGGGGATTCTCATGGCATTCAGCAGAGCAAACCCCGCAGAATTTTCCTGCGAATCTCACACCTAAACAAATATATTATGAAAATAATTTCACAGAAGAAAAATGACGTTACTGTGCCAAACTTGGGAATCTGGGATCCAGATGAGGGTATAAATTAAATTTGGCTGGCACTTCTGCCCATCAAATGTCTTTTTGAAGGAGATTATTTTTATTTTTATTTTATCCATCATTTAAAATCATGTATTATATATATTTTTTCATTTTGAATGAGAATATAAAAACGTATTATATATTATATGTTTTTTCTTTAATTTTTAATAAAAAATTCTGTTAATATAAAAATTGTGTTTCATTGTGATATTCTTTTTTAAATTCTGACCTGATTATAAAATATTTTTCAAGTAATATTATACTCTTATGTATTTCATATTATTTGCAAAGACAAAAAATATTTTAACTATTTTCATTTTTCATGCAAATTAGTCAACGATTTGGTTGCAATTATATATAATTATTAATTTTTTTTTTATAAATTATGTTAAACTAAAAAAATTCAAGTAGCTTAGTCAAAGTGATTAACTAATGTATTATGAAGAGGAACTATGGATCTAAGCTTTTAATTTGATGAGTTGGACTTAAAAAAGACCTTATAAATAATGAAACAAATTTGAAAAAAATCATAATCTTTGGAAAAGGAAGAAGAATAGAGCTTTTTTGATATACATGCTAAAATGTAAAAGACCTAGTACGAGTTGTGTTTAGACGAAGTGTGAATGTATTGAATGCATCATAGTCTTGGTAACCTGATGCAGGGAAAACCCCACTCTACCCTACAATCATCAGGATCTTCAATACTTGTATCATTGAAAGGCATCATCAAATTCCTAAATGGACTCTGTTTATGTTCTGGGCAATTGTGAACCCAAAATCATAACTTATCAATAGCTGTGGGATGGCTGTCCATATAGTATATACGCATAGCAATTACAGGCGATATGATGTAAGCGCACAGTTAATAATAACCCGTTAACAATACAAGATTGTGCCGCACACAACAGTTATGAACACGCACTCACAGGTTTTGAAACTTTCATAATACAACCAATATATATAATATATATATCTATATATATATATATATTGCACAGCAATTGAATATGCATACAACAAATTGAACACGCATACATGTCCTCAACGAACCAGATTATGATGCGTGTAACAATTATAGAAATAGCCAGACTTCAACTCTTTTATGGATGCACGCACCAGCAATATACACACTCACATTTAACTCGCGGTTCAATGAATCCACAGTTCAGCGTTTTAATTTTCGACCAAAAGAAACAGTCTTTTATTATATATCAGTTATATAATCAGTCTTCCGACATACACAGGACCATATCGCGTTTAGGATTCGCTGTTCGCCGCTAAGGGAATACAGAGTCAAATATATAGCAAAGGAAGATCAACTCAGAATTCATTAAGGCAATCATGCTCATACAGAACTGAATTAACATACTCATATTTACATAAAACAAGCATTCACAAAAGTTCTGTTCATGGCCGGATATGCAAATCTATGGCCCTTTTACAAACTGCCCGAAGGCTTCCAACTAGAGACCTCACACTCTATCTCCCTCTGATCCTCAATGCCTCAGCATTCCTAATTTATAAAAACTAATCATGATCTAGAATCACCCAACTAAAAGCTCTAAGTGTCTACATGCAATGCATACACAGGGTAAAAAGCATCTTGAGGCTTTTTCCCCTCTTTTTCCCTGTTCTAGAATAGAAAAGCCTTCCTTATCCCCATCTATTTCTTTTACGCCTAAAACACTCCCTATTTTATTAAAAATAACAAAATATTTAAAATAATCACACCCCCCTTTTTATTCCATAATTACAGATGAAGAGGGTCTTGATGCTCCTGCATCATACACCCAACCTTAAAATTAATCATGATCTCCTGATCATGTGCCTAGATCCCATACTTTGTTCTGCAAGTCATCCTCTGTTGTTGCTTGTTGTTTTTCTCCAGGTCTCCATATCTTACGCTGTCTCGCTCCACTAGCTGCACTTTCACAATCTTCTGCCATCTTTCTTTTACTGCTACCTCTGCTGCTTCTCTTCCTTGCTGATGTCTTCCTTTGAGACCCTTTCAACATGATTCTTCAGATTAAATCAATTTCTTTGTCTAATAAGTCTTTAGACTGCTGACTTCTTGCCTCTATGCTTGTTTTTGTTCTGATTGCCACCCAATCATCCATGCCCTCTTGTCTTCTGGAACAGAAAACCTCTTCTCTCCTCAACTGAGTCAAATGTTTTGCACCAATACCTGCACTCACAAAACACTTGTTAGAATAAAATTCATAAGGCCTCAGTGCCTTATTTCCCTTTGCCAGCATTTCAGTGTACCGATCCCAATCATTCTTGAGATTATCACTCAGTTTATCCCCAACAACATCTTCTCCGACAATGCATCTGTATTATGGTTCATAAAAATAAACCTCTTTATCTTCATTCATCTCTGCCTTTATATTCTGAATTCTTATCCTCTGTACTTCTAGTCTCTTCTCCAGAACATTTAACTCCTGCCATAAATCTGTCATCTCCTTTGAGAAGATTTCTGTGCAATCTTCAATACTTTCACAATCCAAGCTTCTTGTTATTACCATCTCATCACCTGCATGTAAACTCTCAGTTTGCACAAAATGTTCAACGGTATCAACTGTTACTTCCCTTATCCACGCTTCATACTGATTCACTTCTTCCGCATCCACAAGAACTTCCTCTTGTGCTGTAACAATTTCATAAGATGGCACATCCTCCTCAACACCTGCAAACATACACAATTCATCAGCTTTAAAACCACAAGACTTTTTAGTCTTGACTGCTTTCTTGAGCACTTTCCTTTTAACATATTTGCATGTGGGATTTTCAAACTCCAACTCTGGCGCAAGAACTCTAAGTCCTTTTTTCAACAAGGCAATGAGAATTTGCCTCAACCTCCTCTGCAATTGTCGCCAGATCACTCTCTTTCCCTTTAGTGGGAAGAGCCATTTTCCTTTCTGCTTTTCCTGCTCCTGCAGCCGTTTTTCTAGTACCTGTAATTGTGCCTTTATTTCTGCAATCTCTCTTTCTCGAACTCCACCAGTCACCTCATCTTTGTGGCATTTCTCTGAACCTCTTCCTCTGTCTCCTTTATGACTTTTAGTAGCCTTCTCCATCGCCATAAGTTCTTCAGCTATGCGTTGCATGAAGCCTCTGCCATAGCAAGCTCTCTTGCTGCCACTTACCTCACCAATCCTTTCCTCCGGATCTGCCCTTTTGGTAACCATTGGTCCTCTACTAGAACCTTTTGAGCATCCTCCACTGCTCATATAGGCTTCCCTCATCTGCAACTTTATTCAACCTCTGTTGAATCTTTAGGTTCTGCCACATTCACTTCTCCTTCTTCCCGCTGAAATTTCTTCACTATTCCTATAGATCAAAATTCATCAGTTCGAAAATCATCACATGCAATTAACAAAACACTTGAACCTTCAAAAAGACCTGCTCCGGCTCTAATACCACTTGATGCAGGGAAAACCCCACTCTACCCTGCAATCACTAGGATCTTCAATACTTGTATCATTGAAAGGCATCATCAAATTCCTAAATCGACTCTGTTTATGTTCTGGGCAATTGTGAACCCAAAATCATAACTTATCAATAGCTGTGGGATGGTTGTCCATATAGTATATACGCATAGCAATTGCAGGCAATATGATGTAAGCGCACAGTTAACAATAACCCGTTAACAATACAAGATTGTGTCGCACACAACAGTTATGAACACGCACTCACAGGTTTTGAAACTTTCATAATACAACCAAAATATATATATATATATATATATATATATATATATATATATATGCACAACAATTGAATATGCATACAGCAAATTGAACACGCATACATGTCCTCAACGAACCAGATTATGATGCGTGTAATAGTTATAGCAATAGCCAGACTTCAACTCTTTTATGGATGCGCGCACCAGCAATATACACACTCACATTTAACTCACGGTTCAATGAATCCACAGTTCAGCGTTTTAATTTTCGACCAAAAGAAATAGTCTTTTATTATATATCAGTTATATAATCAATCTTCCACCATACACAGGACCATATCGCGTTTAGGATTCGCTGTCCGCCGCTAAGGGAATACAGAGTCAAATATATAGCAAAGAAAGATCAACTCAGAATTCATTAAGGCAATCATGCTCATACAGAACTGAATTAACATACTCATATTTACATAAAACAAGCATTCACAAAAGTTTTGTTCATGGCCGGATATGCAAATCTATGGCCCTTTCATAAACTGCCCGAAGGCTTCCAACCAGAGACCTCACACTCTATCTCCCTCTGATCCTCAATGCCTCAGCATTCCTAATTTATAAAAACTAAGCATGATCTAGAATCACCCAACTAAAAGCTCTAAGTGTCTACATGAAATGCATACACAGGGTAAAAAGCATCTTGAGGCTTTTTCCCATCTTTTTCCCTGTTCTAGAATAGAAAAGCCTTCCTTATCCCCATCTATTGCTTTTATGCCTAAAACACTCCCTATTTTATTAAAAATAACAAAATATTTAAAATAATCACACCCCGCTTTTTATTCCATAATTACAGATGAAGAGGGTCTTGATGCTCCTGCATCATAACCACCCGTTTGACATTTCCATAGCTAACGACAAAATAGATTTGTTTTCTTACCAAACTAATAAATAGACCCTTTTATAAAAAATAGATCTATGACAAGTTTGCCAATGGAGTCGTCTAACGAGGCGAGCGAAGGAATTGCCCGGATGGCCAAAAGTGGCCAGGGCAAAAAAAATTCAAAAAATATTGTATTCAGAACCATAAAAAAACGTCTAAAACACTTAAAATTTTGAAGTTTAACAACTATAACTTGGATTTACAAAAATTCTTGCCAAATTTTCTCTAAATATGAACAGAATTTCCATAAATTTCCGGGCAACTCCTCCGCCTCGTTAGGCTATGCGGTTTGCCAACACTAAAGAAACTACATAAACCTTTTAAAATCAAATAAAATAGTCTTGGTAACCACACATTTGACATTTCCATATCTGGCCACAAAATAGATTTGTTTTCTTACCAAACTAATAAATAGACCTATTTTATAAAAAATAGATCTATGACAAGTTTGCCAACAGTAAAGAAACTACACAAAACTCTTAAAATCAAATAAAACACAATTGTTTCATCGACATTTCACCTAGATAAACAAAAAAAATTAGTGTTTTATATAGAAAATCAATGACACAAGGGTGTGGACATGTCATATGAGTTGAACTTTTAATATTTAGACTTCAATGTTCATGCTTTAAACTTAAATGTGTACCATATAAAATTGCATAGCATGTAAATATAGATAAATTGCTTTTAGTAACTCTAAAAATCTATTATGGATCTCAAATCTCAACATTATTGAGAAATTCTATACTTATCTTGTGGTCTCATCTTAAAGTCCTATACTTATCTTGTGGTCTCATCTTAAAGTCTTAGTATCATAGTCTAAATGAATCCCTAATTTTTTTTTGTAATTCTATTTGAAATTACTTATTTGTGAATTTTAAATCGCACATCAAAATGACACTTTGAAGAAATAAGTAATTATCATAAGTGACATGTAGATTTTAAAATGGCTATTATTTAATAGTTAAATAAAAAATTCTAATTTGAGTTGCGCCCCTGCCCTTTTGTGCATTGCAAAATTCTAATTTGAGTTGCGCTCGTGTTCTTTTGTGCCTTACAAAACTCTAATTTGAGTTGGGCTCCTCTCTTTTTGTGCCATGTGTATTTCACGAGAAGGTCTTTGCACGTTTCCAATACTAATAATAGTGAATTTGTTTGAAATTTGAAAATTTAATCTATGTAATTTGTATAATCTAAGTATCTAAATTGTTTACACTATTAAATTTACTTATGCATTTAAATATATCATTTAAATAATAAAAAATCACAATTGTATTTTAAAAAATAAATATTTTACTAAATTTTAAAAATATAAAAATAAAAGTAAATGTTCTACCTATTAGAAAATATTTATAATAAAAATATTTTCAATCATACCATGTTTATAATAACACATTTACAATAAAAATATTTTCAATCATACAATGCTTATAATAACATTTATTCAAATTCCATAGAATTTTGGAGGTTCCTTCTTAATGTTTTGGGTGTTTAATGATTATAATTCTTATGGGAGGAGCACAACGTGGCCACTTGTTGATGCTTAGATTGGACAAAGTTAACATTAAGAGAAATTGGCCAATCAAGGTCCCAATTAGACCAATATTCATATGGACTAGCGATCCTTAGTGGTACTCGTTGATGCTTAGATTGGACCAAGCCAACAATAGGAGAAATTGCTCAATCAAGGTCCCTATTAGACCAATATTTATATGGACTAGCGATCCTTAGTTGTATATGGGCTTAGTTGCCACCAAAAGGAATTTCTCCTGAAAATAAGACTCTCTAAATGGACTCTAATGTAAGGTGGATGTAATGATAAATTCTATTATAAATATAGCTATTATGAAATAAACTAGTTATTCTAGATATTATTTCTAACTATTTATCCTGGGAGTTAGCTATTGATGTGTATAAATGAATAGGAATTGTAAAAGGTTGAGATACATATCATTAAGACTAATATAGTAATTGAACCAAACCAAAAGTTATATGCATACCCACATAAAATAGTTTAAATGTAAACTAACATAAACCATAGAATTCATAGAACTGAGTTTGACTTAATCAATTATCAAAATCATGTAATAATCAATAACAAACAATAATGTAATTACTAATTATGAACTTTATGAAATAATAATGAGTTAAGCAAAATAACACAAGATTTTGTTAACAACATGAATCAAAAGGGAACAACACCATATTTTTCCTCAAGTAGATAATCGAATGAAACCTCAAATGGCTCTTATATTTCCCAAACTAAAGCTTTTACAATAGTGCAAGAACTTATTTTACAAAAAATCAGAACCCTTGTAAAGTCCCTGGGGATTACTTTATATGTTAATGCAAAATCTTCAAATAAAGGAGATGACATTTTGTTACAATTTTATTTTTTTGTAAACTTGGCAAGACTACATATTCATCAGGTCCAATATATCACCCTGATCGGGGCAGGGAATTTTACTGGTGACTTCACATCAAGGAGTGTCTTAATAGAGCACTCGATCACCATCTATCCAAGACCCGTGGATTACATTTTGTTACAACTAAAAATAGAAAATAAAAATGGTAATAAATAAGTTGTTGAAACAATAGCCTGGGAAAGCGACCTATTTGTTGGTGATTGATGAAATGGATGCCTCCATGTGCATTTTCCATTGATAGTGAATATTGAGAATATGGGATACCAATTATGATCGATTGCAATGAATATTAATTTGACATTTGTAAACATGATGTTCTAATGCTAACAAATAATGTTGGATCCTTTAAACAATTTGTTTGGTCAACAAACAACAAGTTTGTGGTTTGATCAAGAACCGTGAGATAAATTCAAAGTCTATCACCTCAATTTTCTCTATCTATGTTTGAAAATATTTTTGATGCCTCCACACATCATCAATGTAATCATATTTCTTGGTTGTCTCATCTATAAATGGGACAACAAGCAATCCAACTTCCTTGATCACTTGAGTGGCCCTATCAATAATAGAAACCCTAAATAATTCGTTTTTTTTCACCATATTCTTTGAATATATCAAATTTTGTTTCAATCATTTTAAGGAAACCTCACCTTTGAGTCTATGAAATTTTAAGATAATGGGTAGACCATGTGGGGGTTCCCTGGCCATGCCTTTCTAGGACATTCATTGTGGGGGGATTTCTTTGACTTGAATCTGCTCTACAAACTTATTTGCAATCTCATTGAAGAACATGTTTCTGCAAAATTGTTCATGTACTCACAAGAGTTCGTCATTCATTTATAAATTCTTTCCTTTGAAATGTCAAAGATAAATCAAATTTCTAGTGATTCTGTTAACTTGCAATTGCATACCTATAATATGTGCATCCTTCCCTTTCTCTAAGCTAGAAAAACCTTCTTGTACCTTGGCTAGGTCATCCTTCAACATGTGTTCCAAGTTCCTTGTCTATTGGGTATGTTGTTATTGTTCTTTTGAGAGATTGACCTTAATTGTTTTGTTCCTCTAACTGATAATCTCAATGAGATTGTTTACTAACAAAATATTTTCATTTCCAAATGGTCCAATCAAACTTGTTATTTCTCCATATAATTGTTCATCAGTTTGCTTGGATTCATTATAGATAATTTTATGTTGAATTGGAGAAATACTATCATGTGTAGTTTTCTATCTCTTGACCTTGCCTTATATGAAATCTCCTCTATTTCTACTGAAAACCTAGTGAGTAGGAGGAATTTCCTCCTCCTAAATAGGTGAAAGATCTTAGACATAGAGTATGTCCAAGGAAGGAATTTCTAGTAGAGATGAAATGGGTGTTTTTGGAACTACCGCAAAAGTAACCATTGTTGTAGCTTCTTCATCTTGAATGTTCTTCATGGGGACCTCAAAACTTGGAAGGGATGATTGATGTCTCTCACGTCCAATATTCAAAGGGTTTTTACATTTATTTTTTACTAACGCCTTCTGCACCTGCTCGAAAAAAATCCATACCTCCTACATTTTTATGTCTTATTTCTTTGAAGCTATATTTTTTGTTTCAATGGTTGTGCATTTAAGAGGTTCTTGATGAGGAAGCTTTATTTCAATTGGATGTACCTCTATCTATATTGGTTTCTTAGAGGGAAGTTGGCTTGCTAAGTTGACGACTCTACAATACATATTTCACTTTTTTCCTGCAAAATAGATGGTAAAGATATTTCTCTCATATTTATAAAACTTTGAAACTCAGCTTGTTTATGGACAGGGAGTTCTTGGACTCTATTAGTAACTTCTAAAAATTTTCAAGCACCTTTGAATAGGTCATTAAGAAAGGATTCTTCATCAACATATTTTATAGCTCCTGCATTTGTGCAGTGTTTGGACACAATTTTATTGGGGTAATGCTTCTTGAGTTCAGTGTAAGATAATTTTAATTTTTCTAAGGCTTCAAATTATAGCATAGCCTTAGGAATGTTGGATGATTGTTGGGATTCAAATGTAACCTTATAAAAATAAATAAATAAAATGTAAATGTAAGGGAAATGAAATGGAAATGAATTTACCATGGAGGGAAAAGTAGTTAGCACATATTTTCATTAAAATACTAAAATATTCCCTCTGTTATGGGTTTTAAAGTGTGTGTGGGGATTAGAGTATGTTGTTCACTGGAAATTTTGGTGTAGGGTTTAGTGGTTGAGAAGAGTGTTAGAGGTTGTGCAAGCTCCATGCTACCATGCAAAGAGGGATGCATATTATGTAAAGTCTAGTTCATGTTAATGAAATCAAGGATATGGATTCCTGTAGCATTCTATTTGCAACAAATTTCTACTTGTAACAATTTGTAGTTTAGTTTACGATCAATTTTATTCTTCATATCCAGCAATGGTGTTATGTGAGGTAGTTTTCTAGTTTAAATTTCTACCAATTTTGACCTACAGGGAAAAGCATGGTTCCCCTCTTTAGCTGGGTGGGAGTCGTTGGCTTAAGGGGGTCTGACCCAGGTTCAGATTTATTCATTTGAACCAACAAAACCCTAACTACTGGCCCTTTCAGAACCAATATGCATAGTGTAGGTTTCAGTCTCACCCGAAGCAGTATTGGGGGATGCTAGAACTAGGTTTCTCCATCCAGAGACCGTGTGATATGTAATCTGAAGTTCTTGTCACTCAGATCTACCTTTGTGCAGATCTATATCTTCCTATGGTTCACTACTGAAACTCTATCCAAATGGCTTCCAGGCCTTCACGAAGGTCTACAATCAGGTTTTTCAGACTTAAAAGAAGCAAACTTACCACTTTCACTTAGTAAATAATAAACCTAGATCTGCCTTCACATAGATCTACCTGCTTCAAAAAGTTATCATAACAGATTAAGCTACTAACTTTGCAAAAACATATCATTACTTATTTCATGCATAGATATTAAAGGTTCAATAGATACATGTAGATATTACTCTTTACTTCATATAAAACAGATCATTAAGCAACAATGCTTAAACTTAATGGAATTAAGAACAAGACATCGATGCAAGAGATTAATTCCAAAATTAGTCTTTTTTAGATTCAACATTCAAATTATAGAGTCTTTCACCTTGCACACCTAGTTGTAGGGGCCTGCGCACTCAGTTGCAGAATTTTCCAAGGTCTCCGCGCAATCAGCTATAGCAGGTTTTCCATTTCACCCAAGTACAAGAAGCAAATCATTCCTATGTTAGAACTTTCCCTTACACTTGTTCTTCTCCAAAAATTATATTTCTAGACTCACTATGACTCCAATAGTTATAGCCTTTCTAATATAATACCATGGACCACGGCCTATGGGTGAGTCTCAAAACCATCCTATCACTTACCCATACAAGGGGCTAAATCTCCTTTGACTCCTACTTAGTTGTGCACTCCACTTCCACATTTCACGGATACTTTACATTATCGACAAACATTTACTTAAAAATTGATTAAACTAACCCAAAATTGACCCTAGGGACCCTATCCCCAGAGGCCCCCAACACAAATATGGTGACACGCCCTTGAGTCACTCAGATGGCTTCTCGAATTTGTGGCGAAGCTCACTGAGTTCTTTCTTGAATGCATTCAACTCTGTAGTACTTTGTACTGAAGTCTTCTTCACCGCTTCGACCAGCTTTTCTGTAGTTGATCCCTCTACGACAAGTTTCATGGTCCTATGATTCTACTATAGAGCTTTTAGCTTCTCCTAAATGGTCTGAGAAATCTGGTTGGTCTCTTGTCCAAGGTTAAAGCTGAGCCTTTAACACATTCTTTTTGGTGCAATTCCTATACTTGTGCTTGTATTACCTTCCCTCTTGTAGGTATGCGAAGTGTTGGACTGGCGCCAATGTGTGTGTAGTGGCACTGATCTCATCATATTTCTGTTGAACCTCTATGATTTCTGTGCTTAACCTCTGTAGGTTTGGGTCCTCTTCCAAAGTGTCCCATAATTCCATAACATGGTTAGAAAGAAAGTCACATCCTTTAACTACACCCTCCAGAGTATTCATATGCTCCTTAATGGTTGCATCATGCTTCTCCATGACCTCGAGCAGAGTAATCAGTTGTAGCTTCAGTGTTAATTCTGTTATTTTCATTTGGAAGTCAAACATGACTTTGCCTATCTCATATTTTGATTCATGGAATAAAAATGCCAATTTCTTGATCTTCGTTGTAGCTGTGCCATCTTCCGGAATATGTAACTCTGGGACAGAATTGCACTCATGTGTGATGGCTATTTCTAGGTTTTGACTTTGTGCTTCCATCTCTTATTTTTCGTTCAAAGCCTAATCCTTATCAGCAAAGATATGTTCATTGTTTACCTTAAATTCATTGATTACTACAAGTGCACACTCTCTCTAATTATAATTTCATCTGAGACACCTTGATGTAGCACACAGAGAGTTTGAAGTGGCATCATGACTAATTTCACCCCGATGTCTTTGATCATGATCAGTAGAGCATGGTCTTCCTCTGTTTCCATGCGAACTGATCCTCTGGGTAAGGAGGTGACTTTGAGGTCTAGAGTCCTTTCCATCTCCAATACTTTCTCACTCCCTTGTGCTAGGATTGCTTGCACCCCACTCGCTTGAACCCTGCCTATTTAGATTTGCAAATATTACATATCCTTCTAGATGCTCCCTAGCATCTACATGTATTTTTGTTCAAATTTTTGACATAGCTCCCTCGTGGTGTATTTGACTTTGTCCCCAATTTCTTCAAGGTCCCCTTATGTGAGGATCATCGAGTCAACCTGCAATTTCTTATCATATTTGTGCTTCTTTCATGGCCCGACGGTTGTCTTATTTATCCGCTTCTTCAATGTTAAGGGAGTGCTCTCCTCCTCTCCGCCATCTTTGCCCTACTCAGATAGTTCCCGCTCCTTAGTATGCTAGAAATCTAATGCTTCGACTTCCTCTGTGTCAGTGCACTCTGTCTCAGTATGCTCTTTCACAACACGATCATTTTTGGCAGTTTCCTTAGTAACTTATTTCTTTCTCTACTCGACCAATGCTTGTGCCACTGCCTGTACTGCTTCTTTTTCATTTTTGTGTAGCTCTCATCTGTGCAACAGATATTTCTCTGCCCTGACTGGTACCTACACCAACATCCATGGGTTTTTTCCACTCCGTTGGCCAAATTCCCACAATTTCTTGCACATCTATTTCCAGAACTAAGTATCGTGACTTGTCCAATATATGCTTAGGGTCCCACCTTACCCTGATCGAGACACTAAGGAAGTTAGCCTTAAACTCTAAGAACACCCTCAACTGCTCGAACAAGGTTGGAGACAATGTTAGACAATGGACAATTACTCTACGGAGGTCCATTTCAACTAATATTTAGAAAATCTTGGGCTCCTTGATCCTCTCCAGATCCTTTGTGACCCACAATGAAGCGAACTTCGTTGCCTCTGGTAAGTCTTCTTGCTGCAGAGGAAATTGACTATCCTCCGGTATGCATTATGCTACTAGTAAAATTAGCAACAGGAGATAGGCATAGTGAAATGCCTTGTTGTCCTCCCATGCTTCACAACATTTTGTGAGGAATTCCTTACATAAATACTGTGCCTAGTTGTACTGTACACCTTTCATTCACTGGGCAGCCAATGACACTACCCGCGTCAAAATTTCATCTGCGCAACATTTCCTCATAATCTTTCCTGCTAGGATTTGGGCAGCAAACTATACCACCTAGTTTTGAATGGAATGGATAGAATATCCATGTGACTTATTGATCAATCCAAATTCAATTTTCATCCTATTCCTGCAACTCCTTTTCTCCACTTTTTCCTCCAAATTCCTTGGTAGGGTTCGCCCCTTTATAGGGTAGCTTCGTAATCCTATGGATGAGCATATTAGTGATAGGGATGGATTCACCGAGCCATAAACACTCATCATACACTAGCACGAGAAGCTGGCACAAACACATAGTGTTGATAATCGATCGGTGGAAGTGTGATATGCAAAGCATGTCCAGTAAACTAGCATGTTCAATGCATCTGACCCATTTCATGGGTTCCAGCCATGTATCCCTAGTTTCTTCATAGTATATCTTCATCATGTACTTATTAGTAGCTAAGTGAGGGAATTTCTCATGGTTAGTGAGATCCCAATCCTCTAGCTTTAGTAGCAGGAGGCACGCTAAAACCACGCCTTCAAAAATGACGTATTTTGGTAACAATGGTGTAGAGACCATAAATTTCCCTAAGTCCTTAGCATCTAATTCCTCCATGCCATCGCGGAGTTCTTCTATCTCCAAGTATATTATTTTCTCCTACTGCTTTTCCTTATCCTTCTTCTCCTTCTACTGAACCTTTAGGTTCTTTTGTGATGAATGCATCACTGATGTAGGTTTCTTCTAGTTCTCCTTAGCATTTGATTTCTTCAGCCTAGGAAATCTCGGTGTCATAGGCACAGGGGGTGCAACTTCCATAGATACGACTTTAGGGTCCTCCATGTCGGAGATGGAAGCTTTAGAACTAACAACCTCTGTGGGGTTTGTTGTAGTCATTCATTAAAAAAAAAGTTCATGAGCTACTATAGATAGGTTTGTGAATGATGATCGTGACAAGAGTTCTTCCCAATCTTCGTGCTTCATAGACTGAAAACAGTAGTGTTCACAAAAAATTCTCAGAATGCAAAGTGTTTCTCTTTATGCTGACATGCCATATTTATAGGGGTTTTCAAATTCAAATCCGACTATTCCATCCATTTTCTGATCATAAATGCGTCTTTGGAAACAGATCTCCAAATATTTTCTCCATAAATGTATCCTACCCACTCCTCCTAATGGGATTTTTGCTATCCAACCATGAACAGTGACTTCAATGACTACTTTTGGAACCAACTTCATGGCACCATCCTCCGTGGCGCAACTCTCTAGGTGCAACTTCACCTATCGCACCTCTTGCCTCCATTCCACAACCATCTTACTATAGTTGTCTCATCTTCGGGCAAAGTATTTTATAGTCCTGGAATCCCTTGCAGCTTCCTGGATTACTAAGACTATATTGCTACCATGTAGTCATTGTGCAAGGGTAGGATCCCCTATATACAACATCAACCCGCTTCCATTCACTCTTGCAGGGAATAGTTCACCATTCAGCTTCACGAGCTGAACTTCACCACCATCTGTGATCTCCTTAATAACATATGGCCCTAACCATTGAATTGAAATTTCCATGGAAGTTTTGTGAACTTGCGGTCATATACTAGCACTAAATCATCCACCTTGAAAGTGTGCGGCTTAATATGCCTATCGTGCCATGATTTCTCACGTTCCTTTTGTACTTGCTGGTGAAATCCTGTAAGAAAGCGATCCTCTTCTAACTCCATCAGTTGCCCAAGCTGTTCCTACAAGTTCTAGTGATCCCCCATCTCTGTCAAAGCTGCAATACATAGAATTGGCACAATGTACACCATAGGCAGCTGCAATACATAGACTTGGCATAATGTACTCCATAGGCATCACTACATCAATCCCATAGACCAACCTAAACGGTGTTTGGTCTGTGAACTTCTTGCAGTCATCCTATATGCCCATATAACTACTAATATGCACATATCCCAGTCATTCCTCTATGCGTTGCAGACCTTTTTCAATGCATTCTCCAAGATATTATTAAATTCATCCACCGTTCCATTCGCCTATGGGTGATAGGGTGTGCTCATTGGGTAATATACCTAGAATTCTTGAAGAATTGCATAGATCATTTCATTAAAGAAATGTGTATGTCTATCACTCATCAATATCTTAGAACATCCAAACAATTTTACAACATATTCAAATAAAAACTTCGCAGAAGTGGTAGCTGTACAATCCTTCACTAACTGCGCTTCTTCCCATAGGGTTAAATATTTTGTTTCAGTAATAATATACCATGCACCCATCTTATTTCCTGGTGCTTGTATCGGGCCTATGAAATCAATAGCCCACTTATCAAATACTTGCAACTAAACCTAAGGATTTAAAGGAAATTTGCCTCGTCACGAAGCTTTTTCCATACTTTGGCAAACATCATGCCTTGCAGTACATCTTAGAATCCTTATGCAATGTCGGCCACCATAACCCAACACGCAAAATCTTCTGCATAGTTGCTTTTACTACGTAGTGTTCTCCTATTGCTCCTCCATGTGTTTTGGTGAGGTTACTAGGTGTTCAAATTCTGGCACATACCTTCACAGTATTTCATCTCTTCCCATATTGTATAAGTGACTCGAAACCATTGAAAAATATAGAAAGCAGACTATTAATTCCTTCTTCTGTTAAGTGGAACATCCTTCCAGGGTTATACTTGTGGTTAAAAACTGAATGATATCAGCAAATGGTCATTCATGATGTGTACCACAAAGAGTTGTGCATCCGACAATCCTTCCTCCAAACTATTTGGTTCTTCGCCCATTTCAATCCTCGATAGGTGGTCAGGTCTTGCATTCAGCCTTCCAGGCTTCACAATCACTTCAAAGTCATATTCTTAAAACAAAAATAACCATCAGTAGATCTCCCCCCCAACACAGGCTTATTGACTAGGTACTTTAGCGAGGAGTGATCTATTTGCATTTTGAAATGTCCACCCAACAAATAATGTCAAAATTTTTGCAACATGTAGACCATCACCAACCCTTCACGCGCTATAGTGGAATAATTCTTCTCATCCCTTGTTAACTTTCTTCTCACGAAGGTTTTCAGATGATCAATTTCAAACTCTCCTTCCTCTATTAATACTACACCGAGCACAATATAGGAAGCATCTACATTCACATGGAATTCTTTCTTCTAGTCCGGAAATGGCAAGATGGGCACAGTCACCATATTTTCCTTTAAGACATCCATACTACGCTAACATTCTTCATCCCAACAAAACATCGCATCTTTCTTCAATAATTTTTCCATCGGTGCAGTTATTTGAGCATATGCATTGATAAACTTTCTATAATACCCAGTGTGCCCCAATGTCGCATGCAACTATTTTACATTCCTAGGAGCTTCCAAATTCACAATCACAATGATATTCATGAGGTCCATCATCAATCCCTGCTTACATATGACATGGCTGAGCAAAATTCCAAAGGGTACATAGAATAGGCACTTCTTCATATTCATCGTGATATGATACGTTCGACATTATCCAGCATAAGACAAAGACTCGCAACATGGCACTTCACCAAGCCAAACATAGTCTAATCACAAAAATAAAAATCTAAAAAATTTTGAATAAATTTCTTAAACACCACGATTACAACTCAGGAGAAGATTGCAGGCACGTTCTTCAATCTGAATGGCATTACTATATACTTGAAGTAACCCCACTTTATCACAAAGGTTGTCTTGTTTCGATGTTTTGGCGCAATATTTATTTTATGATATCCTGAAGAGCCATCAGTAAAAAATAAGCCTCCTATCGCCCAACATTCTCTAATACTTCATCTGTAAATGGTGTTGGAAATGGATCGTGCACGCATGCATCATTCAACTTTCTTAAGTCTACACATATCCTGATTTCGCCTTTATGTTTCATCTCTTCGACAACAATTGGGCTTACCCAATTGGATTCCTCCACTAGTTCAATAATATCAACATCTGACATCTTTTCAAGCTCATGGCACACCTTTTCTTTATACTTCGGTTTTAGCCAATAAGGTCTCTGCTTTACCAGCTTTTCATCTGGTTTCAACGTAATCTTCATAATGCCCAAATCTCCAATGACTGCCTTTAGGTTTGAAAACTTTGTGGGAAATAGGTATTGGTATTTGTGCAACAATTAAACCACCTTATCTACTATATCTTCGTCCCAATAGTCACCTATCATTTTGAATATAGGCTCTGCTTCAGATCCAATATTTACTTGTCTAGTTTTCAAAGGTTATGTTATATCCGAGTTTTCTGCTTTTAGTCCTTCAACTTTGTGTTGTCCTTCTATCTCTGGAATGTTAATATTCCATGAGTCTTCTACTTCATCTTCAATAATGACATTTTAACATTCCAGTACATGGTGCAGTTGTGTACTCCAATACGATTGAGCCCATTCTACTGAGTCCTTAGGAATTTTGAATATAGTTTCTTTTATCTCCTAGAGTGCTTCATCAATGCATTCAAACCCATTCTCAAAGCTAAACGTCAATAAGAAACTCTCTCTTAAGATATCACATTCAACTTTCCCATGGGGAAGATCCGTTTCCAAATACAAGTTCATCGAGATTGTATCTAAGGTATGACCGAAAATGTGCACCCATTATGGTTGTGATTTTATTCCCCAGGCCTTAGTACACCCTCCAAGATGATTGTGCGGATCATTCTTCCCATTGTATTTTTCTTTCATCTGGGTATTAGCATACCCAAAACTTAATCTCATCATTCTTCTGTATTCCTTCCATCCAACAAATCTCTCATTTTGTGTACCCCACCAAACAGCAGGTGTAGCTTGTAATGCCAACTCCAGTTCTTGGAAGTGATGTTCTTCTGGTACTTCCCTTTCAAATTCATCTAAAAACAAATCCACATCATTCAAGCCATCATAATGTGGAAGCTCCCTTACCTTAGTTGAGACACACCATAGTGACTTGGTCACCATATTGCAATGGAGCATAGATACTTCATGCAACCGATTTTGCTAGTGTTGAAGCTCTTCATCCGAGTCTGAGGTGTAGGAAATATAGTTGTCCCACGTGATTCATCCATCAGCCGTAGCATTGATCCAATCTTCATTTCAAGTTGTGATCTTTTATTTCTAATCTAGGTCATCATCATCTTCCACAAAGTCATGAAAATGTTCAGTATAATGCGCTCTTTTAACAAGGTCTCATGGGACTACAACCCTGAGTGACTTCCTTTCAAATGTCATCTTCTTCTTCTTCAAGTTGATTACCGCGTCCATATCAAAAGCGTAGACAATTCCTAGTAGCGCGGGGTACATGTTACTGTCATCCACTATCTCAATGACCTCAAAGTCAGCCAGCGCGCTTGCACCCTCAATGTCTACCGTTACACCATATAAGCGCTCCATTGGAATAATATTCTATTGATTTTCAATGTGCAACTGAATATGAGACCACTAGAATGTAGGTCTCCCCATCCATTCCCATGTCTTCTTACGTAGGATGTTTACATTAGATCTTAGATCCAATATTACCTAGTCCATTTCATATCTCCTATTCGCGGTCACCTTCATCTTGCACCCTGTTTGCTTCTTATGCTTACCAATTTTTCTCACAGTGCGCTATCCAACAAGGGTTTTTTATCTATTTTTTCACTTGTAGATTAACTATTGCAACCATTGTACTAATTTTTTATCGCACAGTAACTTCATACAGGTCTTCAGAAAAGTAGCTAATACCAAAGGATCTACCTCTTGTGTTGTACTAGTTTCTGGGATTTTCTCTTGGCTTCCTAAGGTGGATGCCTCAGCGAAGTCCTTCTTTGCTTCCATGAAGATCTCTTTAGTGTGATTAAGGTAAAAGTCTATTTCCTTCTCGGCAGCCTTGCACACCACCTGTTAGCCTCAGGCTGCTTTCCCTTATTTGCACCAGTGGCCATACCACTTCTTGTTACTATATTTATGCTCTGATCTTCTTGGCAGGGCTCAGTCCTCATCATTTGGATGTTTTTCATGGGATATTGGGGATACGTATTCTTCTCTTGCATCTTTTCCATAAGGATTGGACATTCCTCTATCACATGGTCAAATTGTCGGCAATACTGACATGCCAAATGTGTGGGGTTTGTGCTATCTCGTGTGAAGTGTCCTACTTCGCCACAATTATAGAAAATTATCTACCCATGTCCTTAGGTTTCAAGGGAACATGCCTTGCCCCCATAATATAGTTCTTATAAATAGGGCAATGGTCCTTATCATGGCCATGGCTCTTGCACTTCAAGCACCAAACTTCAACCTGCACCTTTAACTGGGCTTCCTTTCCTCTCTTTAGGCTCTACAAATCCAAGTGCAAGGTTTCCAGCCATGAATGAATCTGTTGCACTCCATGGTTTGTATCCGGTACGACTAATGCATCCAGAATCATTGCAATTTCTAAGGCTTCTTCTTGCATTTCTATCTTTTGTTGTGATAGGGACACTCTTAAGTGTGACAAGAGCCATGTTATATACCAGTCGCGATGCTGGGAATATGCAATTACCATATTGGCTTGCCTGATCAAGCATTTCAACTTTTAATCGAAATCCCAACTTGTCTCACCTATCTTTTGTCATATTTATTTAAACTCAATCATGACTATGCCTCTGACTTAGGCTTCTTAAACTCCCTGTTCAAAACTTGTTGGGTCTCTGCCAACGTTGCGTGGTGTTTGTTAGCTCGGTGCTGCAACAGGTTATTCATATTTCATGATTGACATTTTACAGGCCAAATATGTCGTACTCTGCTTGCTGCAATGCTCCATATTTGCTTAAACAGTCTCCAAACGAAGAAGGCTACCTCAAGTTCATTCAATTGCCTTCCAAATTTTGTAAAGTTATCCCGGTATCGCCAATGTTTTAGTTAAAGGGAGGTCCAAACAGTCTAATCTTGGTCTCCCTAGGTTTAAATTTCCTGTTTTAGAATGTAGAGAATGTAAATCTGTCCAAACAGTTTAATCTTGGCAGATTCTTAGATAGGTAGAGAAGCAGAGGAGCCCAACAGCTTAATCTGAGCCCTCAGAAGAAATAAGGGTAGTATGTAGATAAGAAAGCATCAAAAGAAAAATGAATGATGGGTTTGCAAGTCTAAGTGCACCCAAATCAAAAGAAGAAAAAAATGCTAGGGCAAGTAGGCTGGTAGGTAGTTCTGAGGCTGTTGAATTGCTGACCAGTTCCAGGTTTTCAGATATCATATCATGCAGGACATAATCAACAAGGATTTGTAAGCATAAAGGCTCAAAAGAGGTATAACTGACTCCCCTTCTCTGTTTTCCCCAATCATTAACTAACTTCCCCAAAAGAGGTCAAGATCTGCTTGACACCTCTTAAGTTCATCATCTCCATAACTCTGGCTTGAGTAAAGATCTGCTCTACTCAAAGTTGTTCCATATTTTCTCCCAAAGTATGGTCCTACCCCCTTGCAACAGCCTAAGCTCTCCCGAACTTAGTGCTTTCTTACCATCTCCATATTAACCACTAACATTATTATTTAGCTCTCTATTCTTCCTGTCCCCTTATTAATATTATGTAAAATTCCCCTACGTAATAGCCCTCCCCCTGGTTGAAAAATAACCATAAGTACTCCCGGGAATTGCTCAGTTTATCCGAAACTCAGCAAGAACCCTTGACCCCCAAAACCACCTTCCAGATACGATGGACTCCTTCCAAAGTATAAAATCCCTCCGAGGTAATCGGACCTCTTCCGAAACCTCAAGTACCCTTCACACCCACTTACCTACTCTTTTCTCCTCGAAAGCCGTTTTCGCATCGCACTTTCGCACTCCCATCGTCATGCAAATCATCACCCAACCGTTCCCCCGCCGATGCGATATTGCGATATCGGTAATCGGCGATTACAAACACCGAGTGTCCAATCCATTCACCTCTTAGTCTCCGCCGATGCGATATCGTCGATATCGCAGATTGGCAGTCGCAAGCGCCAAGTCTCTAAACCAATTGCCCCCTCGTTCCCCGCCGATGCGATATCGCGATATCGCATCGGAGTCTCTTCACCACAATACCTCCAATATCTCACCACGTTGCTCTGTACCAGGGACCCACAACTGACGTCATCCACCGTACAGCCGACACCATGCTTACGTCAGCGGTCAGAAAGCCGAAAAAGCTTCGCGCAAGAAGAAAAATCGCACTTCGGAGCTCCAGATCAAGAAATGGAGGCAGTGTCCGATGCGCGAATAGCGCTTCGAGGAATCTTCAGGGAATCTTCTCATTGCTGAGCCCATTGCGCGTCGAAAAAGCCCGAAAATCGCCCGATCGTGCCACGGGATCCGGTTTAAAGACAGCATCAGATCAATCACAGAGTTTAAAGTGTATCAGATCAAATCAGCAGGCATCAAGCGTGTCAAAGAGTATCAATCGACGGCGGAAGCCATCAATGTAGCGGCAAAGTGTATCAGAGAGTATCTTGAGCAGCGGCTCGAAAGCAAGAGAAAATTGAATATCTTCCAGCAGATTCATCAATGGAGAGCGAAACCACTTCAAGCTCTCAAATCATAATTATTGCACATTCAATTCACACCGAGCCGAAGTTCAGTCCCCAAAGCACAATCATTCAGCAGCACCGCATCTGGTTCCCAAATGCCACCTCGTCACCTGTTCCGATCCAGTTGCCCCCCAGCGCAGCCAAAAAAGATTTACTTGCATTCAATTCCAGCAGCATTTAGATTTTTGAAGAGTTCTAAGCAGACCTGTCAAGGTCATTTGTAATGATGTCTTCCCGATATTTTATTTATAAATACCACCCTGAGCACTGTTGTGAGGGGTTGGTTGGTTGGTAGTAGTTGTTGGTCAGTGTTCTTTCCAGCATTTTCTCTGAGCAAAGACTCGCACTGTAACTGTCATAATTTTCCATAATCAAAGATTGCTGAAAGCATGGATTGCGAAACGACTTGATGTTTTCTCTTGGCCAAGGAATGATCATGGAATTCCTGTGCTTCTACATGATCCAATAAGTGTTCCTCTCTCCTGTTTTATTTTATGTTTTTACCACCTTTCCGCCTTTCTAAATCGCAGAAAAAAAGAATAGCTTAAGATTTGTTTCAATACACCTTAAGTTCAATTTCTACGTTTTTCAATGTTTTCTTTAGCAACAGTTATGAGCTTGTATTCTTAAATGATCTGGTTTACGCTGTTTCTTTCACATATGAGTGCATGTCTTAGGAATTCTTAACTGCTCCGGGATCCCACTCATCCACTTCTCCTCTCTGTCAGCATGATGAAATGATTCTCCTTTGCCTTTCACTCGTGATGTTCATTCTGTACTTTCAGCAGACCCAATATTGTATCCTGTGTGGCTATCCCGCTCCGTATCCCCTCGTGACCAAGAAAACGCTCACATGCCTCAATCTGTGACTCCATGCCCAATGGTTCGAAACTTATAACACCTTACTGTGCCTCTTCGCTCGAGAATCCTACCTTCTTCCCAATCACAGTCAACATTCCCTTGAAGTCAGAAAGCTAGCCTAAAATCATCAACTAAGGTTGAATCAAAAGGAGAGAGCCCTCTCCGATTGCAGGTGGGCTAGAACCTGCAATCAGAAGATTGGTTTGTGGTTACCTCGGCCGTATGCCTATTAGGAGCCTAGGGACAACCTGAGTGATAACATAATGGTGAATCCACTGGGGAACCTCCTCAGATAAATCAATGCAACCAATCTGCATCCTTACAGAGGAAGAAACCGAATTTTGATCGGCCGACCTGTGTGGTTGCATATTTTGAGAAATCTTTCAAAGATATATTAGAAGCTGGCTCCTAAGAAACTAACACGTAATACACGATCAAATCCTGATCCAAATAACCCGCCCGCCGTTGGAAATCCTAATCTAATTCCGAAGATCGTCAAGGAACAAAAACAAAAAGATTGCCAGACCCCTATTAGTCCTGAAGCAGTTCAGCCAATTGTTGTACCAACCCCTGTCAAAGTTCTAGTCCGATCTACCCCGAATTCCTCTGGCTCATCGCCTCCTTCTCCAAGTAGCTCTTCCACACCTCAACCCCATATCCATACCCCATCGGTTACTCCCTCTTCCCCGGTTATTCCTATAGTCCCCCTCGCTTTAGGTTTTCCGCTCATCCCCGTCATCATGGCCAGATATGCACCATTACAATTACCTGCTAATCCCGGGGCAATGCCTCTGGACTATCAATTGAAAATCACTTACTTTGATGGCACAACCTCTTGCACCGCCATACAACATACAAAGAAAATGCAGGATTATTTCGAAAGCTATGAGATAGAGGATGATAGAGTAAGAATGAAGATCTTTGTTCAAAGTCTAACCAGTGATGTCAGAACCTGGTTTAGGGCACTTCCACCTAATTCAATACTAAATCCGGAAGCCTTATACCAAACCTTCATTAACAGATGGGAGAAAAGGAAGGACCCCCTGCACATACTATCCGAATATGAATCCATCAAGAGAGGACCTGGGGAAGCTGCCTTGGATTACTGTGCCAGATTCAACAATGTTTACAACGCGATACCACCAAATTTAAGACCTCCACCCAACCTTGCTTTATACAAATTTCTAGATGGCTTTGATGCCGAGATGGCGTATCAATTAAGGGAAAGAGCCCCTCAAAGCCTCGCAGAAATGCAAGATGCCGCAGTAAGCGTAGAAGCAAACCTGATCGCCAAAAGAAACAGAACCAGATCTAAGAGAAAAACCACTTTCAAAGAAGAACCCTCCTCTTACGAGTAGAAACTTGTTGCAGTCATCAGTTCCATGAACAGAATGGGAGATAGATTAGACAACGTGGCGGGAAAAAATTCATGGGAAAATCAACAGCCCAACACCGCGAGGAACCCTAACTTCAAAAAAACCCAAAATTTGAACATAGGCAGGGCTAGTTAGGATCACGACATCAGACCTCCTTTCCAAGAGAACTTTGCTGAGGCATCTACATCTACTGATCCCACAGACGGGACCCTAATGAACCTGGTTGATTTAGAAAATGGATAGTAATCCTCCTTCACGAAATAAAACCTCCCATACCTTAATATATAACAATTCTGCACTAAATCGGGAGAGTCCTTTGACTTTAAACAAGGGTATGACACTGCCATATATGAGGTACACAAGAAATACAAACTAAGAACACGGACTGTCGATGTGTCTCCGCCCAGCAAGGCAAAGGAGGGAAAACAGCCCGACAAGGCTAAAGGGAAAAGCACCAATGGTCATACAATTGACAACCATGTCCCAAATTCTCAAAAAGTTATTGTGGAAGATGTAACAAAAACACATGGTTCTATGGAACAGCCGCTACACTCTTCCCGCCCTGAAAAAGACCTGGAGAGCATTCCTGAAAATATTCCCAGAACAGAGATACCACTGATAGTCATACATAGTGATACGGACGCCCCAAAGGGAAATACAGAAAATATACCGGAGAAAGAAAAACTCACAAGTGTCAATACCCAGAACCCAGCAGAAAAACCATTCAGCCTAGAAAACGAAATTGGAAAGCTTAAAATATCCATCCCCCTCTCAGAACTGGCTAAGCATGCTGTGTATAGACAACAAATTCAAAAATCGCTCCAATTGCCTGAAATTAGGGATGATGTAAATATTCTAGACGACACCCCTGAACTACTGTTTGGGCCAGAGGTGGATGGAAAAACAGCATTCGGACCTGTTCCGCCTTTCTATATCAGCCTGCACATACACGATAAGATACTGCACAATGCTATGTTTGATTCAGGCGCCTCACACAACCTCATGCCCAAAGCTGTAATGGAAAAGTTAAACCTCGATGTCACCCGACCCTATAAAGATTTGTATTCGTTCGATTCAAGTCAGGTCAATTGCCTAGGCTTAATCAAAGATCTTTGCGTATCCCTAGTCCAATTCCCAAACAAAATGATCTTAATGGACGTAGTAGTTGCTGACATCCCCACAAAGTATGGCATGCTGCTATCCAGATCATGGGGAGAAAAATTGCAAGGATCCCTTCAACTCGACCTCTCTTACGCCACTATATCCGTCTTTGGGCAACCAAAGAGACTTTATAGGGAAACACTAATGAAATATGTGGTGAGTAGTGAGGAGAAAACCCAAAATTTTCCGATATACTCGATCCATTCTGATATGGATTCTTTTATTTTGTTTAACGATAATACAAGTCTTCCAAATCCTGATAAACCGCTAGCCCTAGAACAAGAAACCAATGCTAGTGAGAGGCCAGTTGCCAACTCGCTTGAAATTGTCTCAACAGCCCAGGCAACCAGCACAGGACAAGAAGAAAATCCCGAAACAGAAGTCACCAGCTCATCTGCTCTGCGTGCCCCTCAAATCCCCAATACACGCCTTGGACCAGAGGTCTCATGGTATTTAGAATTTGATGGTGGAGTTAACAAGTTAGGAGCAGGGGCTGGAGTGTGGATCTACAAAAGTCACGAGAATCATGCACAAGGCCACGCTTATAGACTCAATTTTAGATGTACAAATAACATGGCAGAGTACGAAGCCCTTCTCTTAGGTCTCAAGCTGCTCAAAACCTTGGGAGCTACCACAATTTCCATCCTAGGTGATTTGGATCTCATTATACAACAAATAAAGGGCAATTTCGTCGCTAATGACAGTAGAATGAGAGCTTACAGAGCCGTTGCCAGCAAATTGCTTAGCACCTTCAGTGATTTTGAATTGACCAAAGTCGCACAAGAAAATAATATTCACGCTCATAGCCTAGCTACCTTCACTAGCACCTGTAGGTTTCCCTTTGGACCAAGTCACCGCTTCACTACAGAAGTAGAACACAGACCGTCAATTCCGAACAATGTCGAGAATTGGCAGGTATTCGAAGATGATGTCCAGATTAACAATTTTTTAACTCTGGAAGGTGAATTCTCTAACACCAGCATTGACATGGACATTACACCAGAAACACAACAACTAGCAGAAGAAGATCGCATGACCCTAATAGCCCCCATGGCTGAACAGATACTCAGCCCAACTATTTTTGACAGCACAAACATAAGGCAACTGAAACAATCTTGCTCACCTAAGGCAACCGAGGCAGAAGAAGAATTTATGGACCTAAAAGGAAATGTTTTGCCTGCTGGCCTGACCCCATTGGAAGACATGTTTGATAGCAACGATGTGGCCAGAAAACCAAAACATGGAACCTTTGGATGCCGCCATAGAAGAATACAACATAGGAACAGCAGAACATCCCAAGATGATTAAACTCTCTAAAAACCTGCCTCCTAACCAAAAGCCCAAATATGTGGATCTGTTCAAAGAATTCCAAGACGTACTTGCCTGGAGTTATGAGGACTTGAAGTCCTATGACACTTCAGTAATCCAGCATACCATTCCCCTAAGGCCGAACCAGAAACCGTTCAAGCAAAAACTCAGAAGAATCAACCCCATGCTTCTCCCTATGATTGAAAAAGAAATAAAAAGAATGTTTGAAGCAGGGATCATTGTGCCTATTAGATTCTCGGAATGGGTATCTAACTTAGTTCCTACCAGGAAGAAAACAGGAGAGATAAGACTATGTGTAGCCTTGAGAAATCTAAACCAAGTATCCCTAAAGGACCACTACCTGTTACCTAAAATGGATCACATCTTGCAAAGAGTGGTGGGCTCTTCTAGGATCTCTCTACTTGACGGATTCTCAGGATTTAACCAAATTCTAGTTCACCCAGATGATCAGGACAAAACAGCTTTTACTACACCCTGGGGAACGTTCAAATATGTTAAAATGCCTTTTGGGCTGAAAAACGTTGGCGCCACCTTTCAGAGGGCAATGGATATCGCGTTCGCTAAGGAAATACATGATTTCTTTGTGGTTTACTTGGATGACCTGACCCCATTTTCCAAATCCGACTCGCAACACCTTAAGCACTTAAAGCAAATTTTTATCACATGTAGGAAATTCAGCATTTCCTTGAACCCGAAGAAGTCCCTGTTCGCCCTGGAGGAAGGCAGGTTATTAGGGCATATAATATCAAAAGATGGGATCAGAATCGACCCAGAAAGAATTCAGGCTATCCTCCAAATCCCTTACCCAAGAAACACGAAAGAGTTACAAGGATTCCTTGGAAAAATCAACTTCCTGAGAAGATTTATCCCCAATCTAGCTGAGTTAATAAGGCTATTGAGCAACATGCTAAAAAAGGACGCCAAGGTGAGATGGTCCCTTGAGGCCAAGCAAGCTTTCGAGAGTATAAAAACGACCTTGACTCAAAACACCTGTCCTTACCGGTCCTCAATTTGACAGAGAATTTATCATTTTTTCTTTCGCATTAGAACATACCAGAACCACGGTCCTTCTGCAGAAAGATGATCAGGGCAATAAGAAACCAATAGCTTTCTTCACCCGAGCTTTGAGAGACGCGCCCCTAAAATTTCAGATCATGGAAAAGCAAGCTTACGCCCTGGTTAAAGCCATTAAAGACTTCAGAATTTACATCCTCTACTCTCATGTAATCGCATATGTCCCCAATGCTGTTGTAAAGGATATATTAACTCAAGAAGGTTTGGAAGGCAGAAGAGGCAAATGGATTGCTAGCATCCTTGAGTACGACATTGAGATAAATCCCACCAAGCTCGTAAAAGGAGAAGGGCTAGCTAAGCTAATGGCCGAAACAAATTTCCAAGCACTTGACATTAATCAGCTGGACGATGAAGCAGAGTTGGCGACTCCATGGATCAGTGATACCTTCACACAGTCCCCTTGGTACTCTAATGTTTTTTTTGTATTGTTAAACCTATGTGCTCCCCCAGGATTGTCCAGAACTAAAAAAATATTTTTAAGAATGAAATCATCAAACTTCTGTGTCATAGATGGTGCCTTATTTTGGAAAAATTATGAAGGTATTTTGCTTAAATGTTTAACTAAGGATGAAACTAACAGCGTCATGAGAGAATTTCATGCAGGTGATTGTGGAGGCCACTTATATTGGAAATCCATGGCGGACAAGATCTTGCGAGCCGGTTATTAATGGCCCTCTTTGTTTACAGACGTGAAAACATTTATTGCCTCATGCCACAAATGCCAAATCTTTGAAGGAAAAAGAAAACTATTGCCTCTGCCCCTAAAGCCCATTTCAACCGAAAAACCTTTTCAACAATGGGGTCTTGACTTCATTGGAGAAATCCATCCCTCCTCCTCAGGCCAGCACAAATGGATTTTGACAGCCACCGACTATTTCACCAAATGGATTGAAGCCATCCCGTGTAGGAAAGCCAATGACTCCACCATCATCCAATTTCTTGAGAACAACATCCTGTCTAGATTTGGCTACCCAGAGAAAATCATTACCGACAACACAGCTGCTTTCAAATCCAATAAAATCATTAACTTTTGCCACAAATACCACATTACCTTAGGTCACTCCACTGCTTATTATCCGCAAGGCAATGGCCTGGCCGAGTCCTCCAATAAGAGCCTCATCAATATCATAAAGAAGATGCTAGAAGAGAACAGAAAGAACTGCCACAAAAAGCTCACCAGCGCCCTATGGGCAGACCGAATGACCACCAAAAAATCCATCGGGATGAGCCCCTATGAACTTGTGTATGGCATGGAAACTAGGTTTCCTTCATCTCTGGGTATACCAACTATCAAACTGTTGCAAGAAATTCAGGCTGAGCCGAACGACATGCAGAGAAGAATTAATCAAAACATTCACCTTCAGCAAACCAGAGAAGAAGTTTTCAATAGAGCTCAAGCTCTACAAGAAAAACTCAAGAAAATGTTCAACAAGAGAACCAAAGCAGAGGATTTCTGGGTAGGCAGCAAAGTCCTAAGATGGGATGCAAGAAAGGAAGACAAGGGCAAACATGCTAAATTTGATTTTCTGTGGAAAGGTCCGTACATTATCAGCGCTGTGCAAGGTAATAACACCTACTTTCTCAAATCTCTTGATAACAGCACAGCGGAAGAACGCCCGATCAATGGTCGAATGCTGAAGCACTACAATGATCCTCCTGCTTGAAAGAGCAGTTGGTAGTTGGTTTGTACATATTTGTAAGTATCAGTTTTGACTTTTTAGAGTTTATAATACCAGGAGCACGCGGAAGAAAGCAGGCGATGTTTCCCACTTTTGCAGAAGACAACAAGAAACAAAAAATCAAGGCGTTCTGGCCTGCTGTTCTTGACTTCCCACAAGGAGAAGCCATACCCGAGTGGAGCCACTGTTAGCTCCTGCTGTAGCAGGTATTCATTTTTCATGATTGGCATTTTACAGGCCAAATATGTCGTACTTTGCTTGCTGCAATGCTCCATATTTGCTCAAACAGTCTCCAAATGAA
>APFE030984588.1:115122-150186 GCA_000404065.3 Pinus taeda
TTCCTGATTGGCATTTACAGGCCAAATATGTCGTACTTTGCTTGCGGCAATGCTCCATATTTGCTCCAAACAGTCTCCAAAATGAAAAAGGCTCTTCAAGTTCATTCAATTGCCTTCAAATTTTGTAAAGTTATCCCGGTATCGCTACTTTTAGTTAAAGGGAGGTCCAAACAATTTAATCTTGGTCTCCCTAGGTTTAAATTTCGTGTTTTAGAATATAGAGATTATAGATCTGACCAAACAGTTTAATCTTGGCAGATCCTTAGATAGGTAGAGAAACAGAAGAGCTCGACAGCTTAATCTGGGCTCTGGAAGAAATAAGGGTAGTATGTAGATAGGAAAGCATCAAAAGAAAAATGTATGACAGGTTTGCAAGTCTAAATGCACCCCCAAACAAAAGAAGAAAAAATGCTAGGCAAGTAGGCTGGGTAGGTAGTTCTGAGGCTATTGAATTTCTAACCGGTTCCAGGGTTTCAGGTATCATATCATGCAGAACATAATCAGCAAAGATTTGTAAGCAAAAAGGCTCAAAAGAGGTATAACTGACTTCCCTTCTTTGTTTTCCCCAATCATTAACTAATTTCCCCGAAAGAGGTCAAGATCTGCTTGACACCTCTTAAGTTCATCATCTCCATAAACTCCAGCTTGAGTAAAGATCTGCTTTACTCAAAGTTGTTCCATATCTTCTCCCGAAGTATGGTCCTGCCCCCTTGCAACAGCCTAAGCTCTCCTAAACTTAGCGCTTTCTTACCATCTCCATATTAACCACTAACATTATTATTTAGCTCCCTATTCTTCCCATCCCCTTATTAATATTAAGTAAAATCCCCCCTATGTAATATCCCTCCCCCTGGTTGAAAAATAACCATAGCAACTCCCGGGAATTGCTCAATTTATCAGAGACTAAGCAAGAAACCTGACCTCCAAAACCACCTCCCCGATACTATGGACTCCTTCCAAAGTATAAAGTTCCCCCGAGGTAATCGGACCCCTTCCGAAACCTCAAAATCCCTTCACACTCACGTACTTACTTTTTCTCCTCAAAGTCGTTTTCGCATCGCAACCTCGCACTCTCACATTCATGCAAAATATTGCCCATCCATCCCCCGCCGATGCGACATTGCGATATTGGCGATCGGCAATCACAAACGCCGAGTGTCCAATCCATTCACCTCTCCGTCTCTATCGATGCAATATCGCGATATCTCATATCGGCAGTCGCAAGCGCCAAATTCCCAACCTAATGATACCCCTCTTCCCCCGCCGACGCGATATCGCGATATCGCATCGGAGTCTCCTCACCACAGTCCATCCAGTATCTCACCACGTCGCGTTGTACTAGGGACCCACATCTGACGTCATCCACCGTACAGTCGACGCAATGCTTACGTCAGCAGCCAGAAAAGCCGAAAAAGCTTCACGCAGGGAGAAAAATCGCACTTCGGAGCTCTAGATCAAGAAACAGAGGCAGTTTCCAATGGCGCTTCGCTACGGGAAATAGGCCATTTCGAGGAATCTTCTGATTGCCGAGCCCACTGCGCGCCGAAAGAGCCCAAAAATCGCCCAATCGTGCCAAAGGATCCGGTTTGAAGACAACAGCAGATCAGTCACAGAGTTTAAAGTGTATCAGATCAAATCAGCAGGCATCAAGCGTGTCAAAGAGTATGAGTCGACGGTGGAAACCATCAATGTAGCGGCAAAGTGTATCAGGGAATATCTTGAGCAGCGGCCCAAAGCAAGAGAAAATTGAATATTTTCCAGCAGATGCATAGAAGGAAAGCGAAACTACTTGAAGCTCTCAAATCATAATAATTGCACATTCAACTCGCACCAAAGCCGAACTCCAGCCCCGAAGCACATTCACTCTAGCAGCACCGCATCTGGTCCCCAAGGGCCACCTCGTCACCTGTTCCGATCCAGCTACCCCCAGCGCAGCCAAAAAGATTTACTTGCATTTAATTCCGGCAGCATTTAGATTTTTGAAGAGTTCTAAGCAGACCTGTCAAGGTCACTTGTAATGATGTCTTTCCGATATTTTGTTTATAAATACCACCCTAAGCGATATTGTGAAGGGTTGGTTGGTTGGTAGTAGTAGTTGTTGGTCAGTTTTCTTTCCAGCATTTTCTCTGAGTGAAGACTCGCACTGTAACTGTCATATGTTTCCATAATCAAAGATTGCTGAAAGCACGGATTGCGAAACAACTTGATGTTTTCTCTTGACCAAGGAATGATCACAGAATTCCTGTGTCTCTACATGATCCAATAAGTGTTTTTCTTCCCTATTTTATTTTATGTTTTATCATCTTTCCGCCTTTCTAAATTGCAAGAAAAAAGAATAGCTTAAGATTTGTTTCATTACACCTTAAGTTCAATTTCTGCAATTTTCGATGTTTTCTTCAGAAACAGTTATGAGCTTGTATTCTTAAATGATCTGGTTTACCCTGTTTATTTCACATATGATTGCATGTCTTAGGAATTCTTAACTGCTCTGGGATCCCACTCATCCATTTCTCCTCTTTGTCAGCATGATGAAATGATTCTCTTTTGCCTCTCATCCCTGATGTTCGTCCCGTACTTTCAGCAGACCAAGTATTGTATCCTGTGTGGCTATCCCGCTCCGTATCCCCTTGTGACCAAGAAAACGCTCGCATGCATCAATCTGTGACTCCATGCCCAATGGTTCGAAACTTATAACACCTTACTGTGCCTCTTTGTTCGAGAATCCTACCTTCTTTCCAATCACAGTCAACATTCCCTTAAAGTCAGAAAGCTAGCATAAAATCATCAACTAAGGTTGAATCAAAAGGAGAGAGCCCTCTCCGAGTGCAGGTGGGCTAGAACCTGCAATCAGAAGATTGGTTTGTGGTTACCTCGGCCGTATCCCTATTAGGAGCCTAGGGACGACCTGAGTGATAACACTTGATACCTAACTTTGTGTGAAGGGTATGGAAAATATTGGTAAACTTTGGCACGTCTTGGTCCCTTCCCTGTTGCAGCATGGTCCACATTATGTATTGATCCTCATAGCTCTCGACAAGGTAGTACTACTCCTTGATGGCTTCCTAGAATGAATTCCAACTGGGTGTGGCTGAAAACAGTGAGACTACTCTTTCATCTTTATGCTCGCAGTAGGTTTCCCATTAATCCTTGACATGGGGTGTTGCTTTGAGAAGAGCAAAAATAATATTTTCCTGACCAGAAAAATCATGAACATATAAATAACCCTTTAGCATATTTAACCATTTATCGATGGCATCTGTGTCTATTTGACCCTCAAATATGGGGATTTCAAAACTAACTTTTACCTTAAATGGTGTGGCATTTCTAGAGTAGCTGTTGGAAGTTGATGCATTGCCTCTGGGTCACCACTGAAGGATCTAGGCAAAGTTGTCAATCATTGCATTCCTTTGTCACTCGAGGGCTTCTTTGAGCAAGATTTTGGCAAGATCTCTTGCCCCCTCATCTTTCTTTTCATCCGCCATTGGAAGCCATTAGGATTTGGGAGGCTAGTCTTACAAAGGTTCAACCAGTTCAAGCCCTAACTCCTTATATCCCGACCTCATTGGGGACATGCAAATAAAAATAGAGAAAACAAGCAGACCACTCAGATACCATTGATTCGAGTTTAAATAGGAATGAAACAAATTACAAAGATAACCATAAACGTAGAGATGCAATGGAAATAATACTTCATTTCATTAATCTAAAACATTGAAATATGCTTACAAATACGAATGAAAGTAAACCAACTAGGGCGATGGTAGCTTATCTTTAAGAAAAGATGTGGCAGCTACATGCCTCTAAACTATCTTACAATGAGGTTCAAGGGCCCTTTTATTATTTAAAAATAAGAGCATACCCTGAACAACGAAAACCCTAACCCGAGGAGATGTAACACCAAGAGTTTATGGGCCCTGTTGGGGTGAGTTGGACAACCAACTTCCCAGGGTCGCAACTTGGTCATATTATCTCCATTTGATGCACATGATAGACCATTGGAAAGATATCTATGAGGAATATGACAAAAAAACAATTATAGGCAAAAAATCACTCGTGGTAGATTTCCAAAAAAATGTTGTTTAGGGCCTCAAAATGACTGCAAAAGTTTAGGACCTGAAAAACTAGTAAAATGTGCTACAATTAAGGAAACTGAAAAACTAAAAGAAGTAATGGTGGGGGTCCAAGTGGAATTAGTGGGTGGCCACCAATATCCACCTGGATCATTTTCCATCATCATCTTCACCATCTTCAATTTCATCCCCATCATTTTCACCACCATCATTTCCATCTCATTATTTTTAGCATATCATTTTTATCATTGTCAGCATTACAAGTAACATCACCAACATCATTATTAGCTTTAGCATTAGCATCATCTGTAGTGGTGGTGTCAGCATCAACAATAGAAAATTATGATAGGAAATGAGGCAGTTTTACATAGTTTCTTGTCTTTCTCAACATTATATCTCATTTTCATTACTTGGGCTTTAGAATTTTCTTTGAATTTTATAATGACTTGGTTTTATATTTTATTCAACATATATCTCTCATAATCACTAAAGGAAAATATGGTACTTTGATGGTTTTCTCAATCTTCAAGTTTATATGCAACAGTTACAAGATCTTCATAATGGTTATAGGACTCCCTATACATGTTCATTAATTTTGATCTATAGATTTGGGATGATCAAACATTGTAACCAAGCCAACCTAACAATAATGATATAAAGGCACAAAAATAACAAGAGAGGGATTCTATGGGGCATGATCATAACAATATGGGGACAATAGGGGCACAACAATAACAATAAGGGATACAACGACAATAGTAATGGGGTAATCACTAGTATTATAGGGACCTAACACAACACTTATTCAAATGAATACAACAACAAAAGGGAGAACCACACATACTTATATATTTATATCAGGGTTAGTTGTTTAATATTTCAAAAGTGTCTAAGTTTGAAATACACCATAGAGCTTATAAATAGTAGGTATTACCTCAGTTTCCTTCACCTAGAGATCATTCTAAGGCTTTGTGAAAACAAAACTATTTTCCATCACCATAGTAATGTTATGCCAAACCAAGAGAAAACTGAAAAATGGAACAAGGAGAGCATTTGAATTTGACCATTATAGAAACTGCTTTGGCAAGGAGTAAAATAATTAATTTCAACTTATCAAACCTTTGAAAAAGATAAAGGGTCATGAGACCAAGCTTGATCTACAATTCCTATCATTGATGAATTTTTGGATGAATTGCATGGATCAATTTACTTCACCAAGTTGGATCTTTGTTCAGGATATCATCAAATTAGAATCAAGACTGAAGACATTCCAAAAACAACATTTAGAACTCATTAGAGTCATTATGAATTTTTCGTCATGCCTTTTGGCCTTACTAATGCACCTTCTACATTTCAAGGTTCGATGAATTCCATTTTCAAACCCTTCCTTAGAAAATTTTTGTTAGTATTTTTTGATGATATACTAATCTACAGCAAGTCTTGGAAGGATCATGTCCAACATGTTGACTATGGTGCTCAAACTATTGGAGGAGAAATAATTATATGCAAAAATATCCAAATGTTTCTTTGGAGTACAAGAGGTGGAATATTTGGGTCATATTGTATCTCATGAAGGTGTTAACGTAGACCCTAGAAAAATTAAAACCATTAAGGAATGGAAAATCCCCACATCCATAAAACATCTATGAGGGTTTCTCAGGTTGATAGGGTATTATAGCAAGTTTGTTAAGAATTGTGGGAGAATAGTAGCACCTCTAACAACATTATTGAAGAAAGATGCATTTTCATGGACTTCAGAAGAAATGAAGGCCTTTGAACATCTTAAAGAGGCAATGCACCAAGCACCGGTCTTAGCTACACTGAACTTCACAAAAACATTCATTGTGGAATGTGATGCCTCAGGAAATGGAATTGGTGTTGTTTTAATGCAAGAAGAAAGACTCATTGCTTTCAGAAGTCATCCAATCAAAGTAAAGTATTTACACAAAGCTATTTATGAGAAGGAAATTATGGAAATACTACATGCACTTAAGAAATGGGGACCCTACCTAATGGGAAGACACTTCAAGGTAAAAATAGATCATGATAGTCTAAAATACTTTTTAGAACAAAGATTGTCTTCAAAAGAGTAACAAAAATGGGTCACAAATATGTTGGGTTATGACTTTGAAATCGTCTACAAAAAAGGGAGGCAAAATTTTGTGGTAGATGCACTCTCAAGAAAGTATGAGGATGTGGAAGCATTTCTTTGTGCTATTTCTATTATCCAACCAAATTGGATAAACGAAGCAAGGGATGAATGGAAGAATGATGAGGAAGTGTGGGAACTCATTCAGTAGATACAACAAGATCTTAGTACATCTGATACATTTGGATGGAAAAATGATTCGTTATGGTACAAGGATCAATTATACCTATGTAAGAATTCCCATATCAAACAAAATATTCTTAGGGAATTGCACACCTCTCCCTTAGGAGGGCACTCTAGATTTCTAAAAACCTACCACAGGGTTAAGAAGGATTTTTTTTTTGGATGGCCTTTAATCAAATATTCAAAAGTTTGTGGTTGAATGTTTGGTTTTCCAACAAAATAAAGTTGAAACAATTAAGACCCGGGACTATTACAACCTTTATCCATTCCAAGCCAATGTTGGGAGGAGGTTTCAATGGATTTTATCACAAGTTTACCCAAGTCTGAAGAAAAGAGTGTTATCATGGTGGTAGTTGACATACTTACAAAGTATGCACACTTTTGTGCATTATCTCATCCATTTAAAGTGAGTAGAGTTTCTACTACATTTATGGAAACAATTCAAAAGCTACATGGAAACCTAAAGGCTATTGTAAGTGACAGAGATCCCATTTTCACTGGAAATTTTTGAACAAAATTATTTTCTTTTCTTGGTACTCTATTAACTCATAGCTCATCTTATCATCCTCAATCTGATGGGAAAACTGAGATAGTAAACAAATGTTTGGAAGGATATCTTCATTGCTTTGTATTTGATAAGTAGACACAATAGGTCAAATGGTTGCCTCTGGCTGAATGGTGGTATAACACTTCTTTCCATACTACAAAAAAAATGACCCCATTTATGGCACTTTATGGATATCATCCACCATTAATCACACCATATTTTAGAGAAAAATCTAAGGTTCAAGCAGTGGAATATCACATTGAGCATTAGCAAAAAGTTCTCCAAATCTTAAAGGATAACCTCACCTTAGAGAAGAATAGAGTGAAACAATAGAGAGATCAACATCACAACGAAAGAAGTTTTGATGTAGGTGATTGGGTATTCCTATGGCTACAACCATATAAACAAATGTCCCTCAAGCAAGCTAAGAAGGATAATAACTTATAACCAAAGTATTATGTTCCATACAAGGTGTTGCAAAAGATAGGTACTATGGCGTACAAATTGGAGCTTCCTGCATCTTCCTGAGTGCACCCAGTTTTTCATGTTTCATGCTTAAAGGAGGCTATAGGTGACAAGATTCCAGTTCAAACCATATTGCTAGAACTTTACAAGGAAGGAAAAACCATATTGGAACTTGAAGAAGTCAAAGAAATAAGAACTCGACAGCTACAAAATCAATCAATTTCAGAGTATCTCATCAAGTGGAAGAACTTACCCATTGAAGATTCCACATGGGAGGATGAGAATTTTATATAGAAGCATCCAAAACTACTCAAGAATTGAAGAAAACACTTTTTTGAAGGATAGGGGCATGTTAGGTCCCTATAATACTATTGGTTCCCCCATTACTATTGTCGTTGTCTCCCTTATTGTTAGTGTTGTGCCCCTATTGTCCCCATATTGTTATTATTGTGCCCCATAGAATCCCTCTATTGTTATTTTTGTGCCTTTATATTATTATTGTTAGGTCAGCTTGGTTATATTGTGACCCCTTAAAATCCTATATATAGAAAGGAGGTTTTGTCATTTGAAACATCCAAGAATTGTTCATTTGTGTACTGTAAAGAAGGTTTCCCCCTCAAAGAGGCTTATTTCTAAGGCGTTGATCTATATTTTCTATCTTTTTGTGAGTTGGTTTCATAACATGTTGAACCCTAATGACAATGAAATTTTTCCGTAATTATTTTCAAATTATAGCCTTCTCAGCCCATTATGCTTCAATATTATTAGTAGGGAAAATTTTAGTGGTGAAATTTCAGAAATGGACTATTTTTTGGACATTTTTTGAAAAGACATATTCACTAATTTCATTAAAAAATCGCCTATTTTTTTTACCTATATATGATTAAATGGGTGAAATTCTCCAAAAAAATATTTATTTTAATAGTAAATTACATGCTTTTTATTGAATATTCGCCTACATTCTCTACGTATGAATTTTCAAACTAGAATAGTCACCTATAATACTATATATAGGAAAAATAGTAAATCCTGAAAAAATACCTTGATTATTAACTTGTATGTTCCCCATACCCCAACATTATAGATCACTCTAGTATTGCATTCCTTGATGAGGAATTATTACCAATTAATATTTTGCATGAACTTCATCTTGACTTTATTTTTATACCTTATCTCGTCCCCTATTGCATAATGTTCACTCCTTGCTTGTACTTTGTCTCACATCTTGTGACCACATTATACTCTTCACCATGAATCCCATGTCCATTACCCTAATTGGAAATATAGTTCTAGTAGATCAAGCTCTTAACATCGTTTTGATGGGGAAGTTAGGGTTTGTAAGACAAGACCCCTAGTCTTTTGAAGAAATGGATGGTTCTCCCAAGTTTACTACTATCAATTCCATTCTAAAAGCTGTAGGTTTCTCTCCATTTCTCAGGAGGTTCCAAGGTTATGATGATTATGTCGCTATGGCATTTGTATGAGGGTTTGATGAGAAGGTAGCTCGGATTGGTAATTTGGTGATGGTGATAATGGAAGAGTATGTAGCCCAAGCCACATGTCTTCCATAATAGGATATAAATAGTACAAAAATAGACAAGTTAAGTAAGGGGCGTGGACTAGTTTCCTTAATGCGCTTGAGTTAGAGCCTGATAGGAAGAAAGTGGCACCTCAACACTATATCATGGAAAAGTGGTAGTATTTACTTTATGTCCTAAAAAAAATTTTTACCTATGAAAGATGGTATTCAATCACATTTCTCTATCACATTACATTTATAATGCACTTTGAATGAAATGAATTCATAAATTTTTCCTATGTAAAATATTGGGCATATGGCCCATAGCATCTAACGGAGTCCTATGAGTGCTAGACGTAGGTTTTATCACCATGGCCTTGTAAAAATATTAATAATCGAGGAGTTAAAGAAAAGTGAAATTACTTGGGACAAATTTGTGGCACTAAATTGGTTTTTTAACCCTCGTTCTATACCTGAGGTAGTATCAGGGATAAGAAAATTACAAAAATCCTCATGGAAAATCATTAGGCATTTGTGATTCCTTATGATAAAAATATACTTTGGTGGATGAGAATCGAGAGATGGTCAGTAAGGGTGCAAAGAAGGGGAATGCATTAAAAAGGTCCTTTGTTCCACCATGGAGGTTGAAAAGGAGTATGAGGAAGAGAAAAATTGTTCCCCCATCCTCTCTTATAGCATGTGTCACTATTCCAGATTCCAATGAACACTCTATTTCTATGGTTAATCCTCCTGCAACATCTCCTCCTCATTCAATGAATGATTCCACTCACATGCCTAGCCCTCTACCTTAGATATATGTAAGTTCTTTACCAGAAATAAAATTCTCATTTATCACCATGTTCCCATAGGAAAATACCCAAATTTAAACCTTTTTTGCTCAAACCCTATTGTTGTTGATCATTATTCCATTCAAAAGAAGAGATCTACACCCAAAAATCCTAAGGTGAATTCATCTATGTTTGAAACCATAAATTTTGTGGATCCACCAACTCAAGAATTTGAATTCACTTTTGACTTTCACAAATTCCTACATTATGGACCTCAATCCAAGAAGTTGAATAAGAAGATTAAAAATATTAAGAAGATAAAATAGAAATTTGAAGATTACAAGATTCTTGATTGACCTGTCAAGAGTGAAAAATATTGTACGGGAGGCCCAAAATGAATAGCTTTGGTAGGAAATTGATAAACATTCTAAGGAGAGTAAGAAGCATGCTAAGATGGCCCAAAAATGGACTATGTATACTTCTACTTTTTGGTTCTCAATAAGAACTTGAAAAGGAAACTAAAAGACATGCAAAAAGTAGGTAGGGAAGGTGTCAACATTAAAAATGGAAATTGATGGGTACAAAGCTTCAACTTTGGTCAGATTTGTATAATTTTGTATAGGAGCATCCAACGAAGATTCAATGGTACTATGTGTAGTTTCCTTTCTTCTTTTTGTGAGGACACATAAAGCCTTTTGTCTAGGGGAGATGTTGAGGTTAGAAATTGAAGAATTTTTTCCTCTCAAACACCCATGTTTTACCCCTTCAAACCTTAATTTTACCTTCCTATAGTCCTGTTTCAAACACAATAGAAGGATTTTATGCTAAATGAAGACAATTAAAGACTTACAAGGTAAATATTTAAATTATGCAGAAAATCTATGTTGTTGATGCATTGTTGGGATTAATTATTTATTATTATTATTATTATATTATTATTTATTATTATATATTATTATTATTCATATCATTATCATTATTATTATTAGGGTTTAATGATGAAGGTTTTATAGGTCCTGCAACCCTCAAAGGGGTCTTATGAATGGAGTCCAAGTTTGGCTTATGTGTGAAAACTCTAATGAAAATGTGGCATTTGGATTCTCTAGAATGCAATATCAATATGTCAATCCCCCATTAAATCATATCTTTGGTCAACATTTTGCATTTAGTTTTTGATCAGGTGCTCAAAATTAGGCTCAAACTCAAAGTGACAAAATCTTGATAAACGTAGCTTCATATTGAACTGCTCATCATCTTGATTCCAATGGTGCAAACAACACCTAAATCCAAGCTCATATGAAGAAGTTAGAGAAATTCAAAATTTAGGTTTGACTTGGACACATGATAAGAGAATATGACATGGTAGGACTCTTTAGCGAATGGGGAAGCATCAAGTGGCAGGCCGTCATTGGCCTCGTATTTCACAAATTGCATATTGAAGGTGGGTCGGCATTAAAGAATCAACATCACAATAGGGAAAGCATTAAAGAATCGGCCCCAAAGAAAGTCGGGGTTGTGATGGAATTGTCGCAATCACACATTGCTGAAGGGAAGTGTTATAGAATCGACCCGATAGTATCAGGTTGTGATTGCAATATTGCAAATCACATAGTGCAAAGTCTCATTACATGTGTTGTCCTTTGAGATAAATCTAGGTCAATTAGTTATGCCAAAGCATCTATAATCTTTTTTTGTTTTAAATAGTTGGATTACCCATGAACAATTTATAAACATGTGCTTCAAACTTAGATAGATTTCCAAGTAAAATAAAATGTTGATCTTTAACTACACATAGTTAATTTGATTTTCATGGGTTGGAAAAACTAGAAAATGAAGAAGTATAATTCATTTGATATTCGAATTGAATACTTAATTAATTATGAGAAGAAATTAGGAAAACAATGTTTTCTTAATCAACAAAATATAGCTAAACTATTTACAGATATCTAATGTAATTTATAATTAAAGAAGAACCTACAATAAAAAACAATTTTATAAATTATTCTCCTTTTATAAACACAATTTCATAAAGGATCCAAAATGAGACTGAAACTCAGTTAAATTTTCAATTGGATAACTATAAAAGACTTAATTTATTTGAAGAAAGCATAATGAATGAACAACATGAAATACAACTCATTAAGAAATAGACCATATGCGATAAATCCAGAATCCTTTATTATTCCAAAAAAAAGCTCCAGCTTACTACAAATCTGCTTGATAGCTTGTTTAAGGGTTCAACCCATAATAACTAAAAGAACAAGTTATTTATACAAAAAATTATGAAAAATATCTACATTCGATTGGAACAGTAAAACAAAATAGGCCAAAATTACAAAAATAGTACAATATTGTAGGAACTGAGGAACTGCTGAAGAGGTGGCTCTATCCTTCAAGAATTTGTTGATGATTTAGCTTGAAAAAGCTGATGAGTTGTCATACTATTAGGATCAGAAATTACTCAATTGTTTCACATAATTGATCCCATCTTTCTTCACCTGGGATTTCCACATTCACCATCTTTCTAAATTTTTCATTCACTTCAGTATACCTCTCAAAATTTGGCTTCGTGAGAAATAAATGTTTAATTCCATGCATGATGGTTAAATCAAACTCCAAGGCTTCCAGAAAGGCCTTCCCTGTTATCTGTCCTTTGATTCCTACAAACTTGGCTTTGTCTACTGCAATAGTATATAATTTCTTATAATAATAATCTAATTTGATCAATTTATCATTTAGATCTACCAATCCTGGTAGTCCCTTTCGATTTAAAACATTAAACTTTGAATGAATCCTTTGGACAACAACATCCAGGGTTTGACATTTTGTGTCTAACTAGTAAATCAAATTCCTCTTTTGCAAGACCTTCTTAATCTCTAAGATGGTAGTTGTTTTGTCAAAATATTTATTCCTTCTAGATCTTCTCTACTTTTTGAATTTAACACTTTGATCATGTCTATGGCTTCTGCTAGCTTGGTCTTCAAGGCTACCTTTTATTCTTCTATCATTGCTCTACATCTAGTGATGAGTTTCTGTTGTTCAAAAATAATTTCTATGGATGGCCATATATCTGTCATTGATTGGCTAATAGGTGTCCAAATAGTTTCCTTTGCATGGGCCAAAGTATCTTACAGTAGGGACTCAGTTTCCAACTTCTAGATATTAAGCTCCAATTTGTGGGACTTCTGAATCTCCTGCACATAAAAAGTATCATTATTAACCTTTTGCAATTCTAAACTTTGGAACTTTTGTAGTAACTTTTCATTCTCTTGTTTCTTTATGGCCAATTCTTGTGATAATATTGTTGGATCAGTTGTTGTTGATGTAGACTCAATGGTTGTTGATGATGAACTAGGCTTTGTACCTACCATTTCTATTGGAACTTCTATGACTGGAATCATAGCAACCTGTGTTTCCTCCTTCTCCTTTAGCAACTCTTGAATATGCTCTTCCATTTTCTTCAGTTGTATATTTTACTCAATAATAAGCTCAAGCATGTCCTCCTTTTTTTTTTCTTTTTATGTTATGTCCTTTGTTAGAGGATCTTTTGTAGAAGGTAACTTCAATTGTTTCTTCAATGTAGCAATGTCTGCATCTTTCCTTTTGAGGAGTAACTCAACAACTTTTACATATTTGGGATCATATCATACTTCAAATATAAAATCCTCCAATGCCTTTATTCCATTATCTTTGGCTAAGGAAGAAAACTTTTCTAACTTAAGATGAGACTGAACATTGGATAGAGAAGTCCTAAGTTTAGAAAGAGACATAGTTGTAGTTGTCATAGTGGAAAACAACATCTCACCAGTCTGTTTGTGCATATCCATCTAGTCAATTAGATGAATTTGACTCATATCAAATGAAAACACGGTCTTTTCATAATTTGATGGTGATTAGGAAATGGACTTTGAGCTTGCAAGAAATCCATTTGCATTTTTCCTTTCTCATTGTCAAAAGAAGAAAGAAGCCTATGCTAGGAAGTTGATGTTTGTTTCCAAAATTGGCTATATACATTGGACTTCAAAGTCTTATTCTTGTGTTTAATCTCAAGGAACCTTGAAAAGATATTTTTATCATCTAAAGAACTAGTTCTCATGGAATGAATTATTTCTAGAAGCTCTCTAGAAGGTGAAGTTGTAGGTGTGGTTGAAACGTTAACTCCTACTGATATAGAAACTTCTAAAACTCCTAGATCAATTATTAATGGACGAGTTTCTTCTTTTCAAGTAACCAAGCCAACCTTTTGCTTCTTCTATTGAAAAATGAATCCTTTCATAATCTCCTTAGTAGATGAAGTCTCCTCTCTCACCCTTTTCTGTTGTTTTCTCTAAGAAACTAGAGTTTGTTTAGTGGGGGTGGATGAAACCTGTTCATCTATCTCTTGAAGTATCCCATCAACCCACTATTCCTGACTTATGAACTTTTTTATTTCTAGTCTTGGAGTATGATTATAAGGAGTCATTTTTAAAGCAACTCTCAATTCAGATATAATATGAAAGATACCATAAGACCAGGTGAAGTTGGGCTAGAAGTTCATCTTCTGTAACAATGTATCTTCCTCAACACCAGTTGATCTAGTGTTGCAAATGAATGATCCAATTTTTTGCATTGATCTTGAATTGAGATTTCCTTTTTCTTGAGACAAAGTGCAAGTCATCCATGTTGATCATCTTCCTAATATATTCTAGAGAAAATATTCTCATGGGAGCATACTTGGGCATCTTATATGGTGCAATCTCACAACCATATACTCTTATCTATGTGTAATTATGGTATAAATGCCAATCACCAGTTTTAGTCTACTCACTTAAGTGTAAAATCCTTTTGATATCATCTCCAATCCTTGGCTCTATTTGGCTGTTGAGGAGTTGTGCCAATGGATGTATGAATGTATCTACAAATTCTAAAAATGAGGAGCTAGTAGAAGTTGTCCCAGCTATTTTTGTCCAATGAATCACTGATTGATTCACTCCTTGTTCATCCTGTTTTCTGACCTTGATAGGTAAAAGATCTCCCTACTGAAAAGAAAACATGTGAACAATTAGAGAGTTGTAATGGAACACTCCCTATATAGTAAAATTAATGAATTTTTCATGTATATTATCAACCAGGAATTGATTGTAATTATACATGAATGTTGGTTGCTAATCTTTGTTAAAGATGGAAAGGAAACCAAGGATAGTTTCATCAATAGATTGGTCATCTGAATATCCTAATAAGTAGGAAGAAGAGAAATACAATGTCTAAAGGCTTCAGGAAACATGGAAGATGAGTAGGGTGGATTTCGTTTTGGTAATTCTGCATCCTCAGGTAAAAAGATTTGAAATATTTGGGCTCTCTATGGAAAGGTTAACTTATGGTATAGATCAATAAGTGTTGCTAGTGAAAAATGGCTGAGAGAGTCTAATTGAGGGATCAAGAGCATCTGGTTTATGGTTTCAACAGAGATGGTGATTAGAATATCTCCATTCTGAGCCATCACTTCTCTTTCTATAGGGTCATATTTGGTTGGACCAGCTAATTAGGTCAGGGAAATCATGTGTTTTTGGGAAGTTGAAAAAAGGTAACAAAGATTCTCAGAATCTAATTGGGTCTTCCTCGTCAAGTTATTTTTTTTAGCCATAGGTGCAGTTCATGGAAGTCAAACTCACGCTTGGCATATGCAATCTTGAACAGGGAATCGACAAGGGGAACATGGTCAAGATCAATCTGGGTGGTAGTAACAGTGCTTTCTTTTGCACTCTGCTTTTTAGCTTTCCCTTTTGTGGCCATGCTGACAGAAAGAAGAAAGGGTAATTAGCTGAATGGATTGGTTAAACAACAAGAAGTTCTAAGAATAAAAATGTTTGGCCTACAAATAATAGTAAAAGTTAGAGAAAAGTGACAAAAAGGCAAGTATAGGTTTATTTATAGCATGTCGGGAAGGGATAATGGTTTTATTTATGACTGTAATGGTTTTAATGCACAAGAGCGAAGCTGAAATGAGGGAATAGAAATGGGTATGATAGCAGGGTGATGGGTACATGAGGTGGAAATAGGTAGGATGACTAGGGAATAGGAAAATGAAGTGGCGACATTGGGTTGGTTAAGGGATAACGGTCAAGGTGTAAGATGGAGGATCGTTGGTGGAGGGAAACCATGAGTGGTTTGTGGAGGGGGTAGTGAACGGTTTGTGGTTTTGAGCGAGGGGCGGGGATGCATGTGTGGAGTAATGAAATGGTGGCACATAATGTTATGAAACTAGCTCACAAAAGATAGAAAAGAAATATCAATGCCTTAGAATTCAACCTCTTCGAGGGGGCAACCTCCTTTACATTACACAAATCAACAATTCTTGGATGATTGAAATGAAAAAACCTCCTTTCTATGTATAGGAGTGTAAGTGGTCACAATATAACGAAGTTGACCTAACAATAATAATAGAAAGGCACAAAAATAACAATAGAGGGATTCTATGGGGCACAATAATAACAATATGCGGACACTAGGGGCACAACAATAATAATAAGAGATATAACGACAATAGTAATGGGGGAATCACTAGTATTATAGGGACCTAACATGCCCCTCTCCTTCAAAAAAGTGTTGCCCTCAATTCTTGAGTAGTTCTAGATGCCTATGTATAAAATTCTCATCCTCCCATGTGAAATATTCAACTGGTAAGTTCTTCCACTTGATGAGACACTCTAAAATTGATCGATTTCGTAGCTGTTAAGTTCTTGTTTCCTTGACTACTTCAGGTTCAAATAAGATTTTTCCTTCCTTATCAAGTTTTGGAAATATTTTTTGAACTAGAAGCTTGTGACCTATAACCTTCTTTAAGCATGAAACATGGAAAACCATGTGCACTTGGGAAGATGCAGGAAGCTCAAATTTGTATGCCATAATACATATCTTTTGCAATACCTTGTATGGACCATAATACTTTGGTGATAATTTACATTTTTTTATATGGTTGTAGCTATAGGAATACCCAATCACCTACATCAAAAATTCTTTCGCTGCGATGTTGATCTGCCTATTGTTTCATTCTATTCTGTGCCAAGTTGAGGTTATCCTTTAAGAGCTGAAGAACTTGTCGCTGATGCTCGATGTGATCTTCCACTGCTTGAACCTTAGAATATTCTCTTAAATATGATGTGATGGATGATATCCATAAAGTTCCATAAATGGATTCATTTTTGTTGTAGTATGGAAGGAAGTGTTATACCATCATTCAGCTAGAGGCAATCATTTGACCCATTGTGTCTATTTATCAGATACAAAGCAATGAAGATATCCTTCCAAACATTTGTTTACGATCTCAGTTTTCCCATCAGATTCAGGATGATAAGATTAGCTATGAGCTAACTAAGTACCAAGACAAGAAAATAATTATGTCCAAAAATTTCCAGTGAAAATGGGATTTCTGTCACTTACAATAATCTTTGGGTTTCCATTTAGCTTTTGAATTGTTTCCATAAATGCAATAGAAACTGTACTCACTTTAAATGGATGAGATAACGCATAAAAGTGTGCCTACTTGGTAAGTCTATAAACTACCACCATGATAACACTCTTTCCTTCGGACTTGGGTAAAACTGTGATAAAATCCATTGGAACCTCCTCCCAATGCTAGCTTCGAATGGATAAAGGTTGTAATATTCCCGGGGTCTTAATTGTTTCAACTTTATTTTGTTGGGAAACCAAAAATTCCACCTCAAACTTTTGAATATCCAATTTAAGGCCATCCCAGAAAAAATCGTTCTTAACCCTGTGGTAGGTTTTTAGAAATCTTAAGTGCCCTCCTAAGGGAGAGGTGTGCAATTGCCTAAGAATCTTTTGTTTCATTTGGGAATTCTTACGTAGGTATAATTGATCCTTGTACCATAACGAATCATTTTTCCAGCTAAATGTATCAGATGTACTAGGATCTTGTTGTATCTTTTGAATGAGTGCCCACACTTCCTTATCATTCTTCCATTCATCTCTTGCTTCGTTTATCCAATATAGTTGCATAATAGAAATGGCACAAATAAATGCTTCCACATCCTCATCCTTTCTTGAGAGTGCATCTACCACAACATTTTTCTTCCCTTTTTTGTAGATGAATTCAAAGTTGTAACACAACATCTTTCTGACTCATTTTTGTTTCTCTTCTAAAGATAATATTTGTTCTAAAAAATATTTTAGACTATCATGATTTGTTTTTACCTTGAAGTGTCTTCCCATTAGATATGGTTGCAATTTCTTAAGTGCATGTAGTATTGCCAACATTTCCTTCTCATAAATAGCTTTGTGTAAATAATTTCCTTTGATTTGACAACTTTCGAAAGGAATTTGTCTTTCTTCTTGCATTAAAACAACACCAATTCCATTTCCTGAGGCATCACATTCCATAGTAAAGGTTTTTGTGAAGTCCAGTGTAGCTAAGACTAGTGCTTGGCACATTGCCTCTTTAAGATGTTCAAAGGCCTTTGTTGCTTCTAGAGTCCTTGAAAATGCTTCTTTCTTCAATACTGTTGTTAGAGGTGCTGCTATTCTCCCATAATTCTTAACAAACTTACGATAATACCCTGTCAACCCGAAAAATCCTCGTAGATGTTTTATGGATGTGGGATTTTCCATTCCTTAATGGTTTTAATTTTGCTAGGGTCTACCTTAACACCTTCATGAGATACAATATAACCCAGATATTCCACCTCTTGTACTCCAAAGAAACATTTAGGCATTTTTGCATATAATTGTTTCTCCTCCAATAGTTTGAGCACCATGTCAACATGTTGGACATGATCCTTTCAAGACTTGCTGTAGATTAGTATATCATCAAAAAACACTAACTCAAATTTTCTAAGGGTTTGAAAATGGAATTCATCAAACCTTGAAATGTAGAAGGTGCATTAGCAAGGCCAAAAGGCATGACCCAAAATTCATAATGACCCTCATGAGTTCTAAATGTTGTTTTTGGAATGTCTTTAGTCTTCATTATGATTTGATGATATCCTGAACGAAGATCCAACTTGGTGAAGTAAATTGATCCATGTGATTCATCCAATAATTCATCAATGATAGGAATGGGAAATTTATCTTTAGTAGTGAGCTTGTTGATCTCCCTATAATTTGGACACATGCACCATGATCCATCCTTCTTGTGAACCAATGCTATTAGAGCAGAGAAAGAACTTTGACTAGGTTGAATTATACCAGCCTCTAGCATCTCTGCAACCATACATTCAATTTCACTCTTTTGTACACAGGGATATCTGAAAGGCCTGATGTTTGGAGGAACACTTCCTGGAATCAAATTGATAGCATGATCATGATCATGAATAGGTGGGAGGCCTTTGGGAGTCTCAAATACCTTGGAATGATTGTCCAAGACTTTTTGGAGATCTGGAGAAATGGATGATTTCGATGTGGGAACCTCTAGTGAACATAATTGTGTAATTAAGCCTTGTTGTTCTTTCTTTAGAAGCTTTGTCATTCCACTAGAGCTGATTATCTTTCTCGGTTTCCCTACGATACCTCTTAATTCAATTTCCTTTCCTTCTGAAGAGAATTTCATGAAAAGTTTTTGAAAATTCAAAGCTGTTATACCCAAGGATTGTAGCCATAGGACTCCTAGTACAACATCAACACCACCCATTCGAATGGAAAGCACTAGGCTATTCAATACATATTCTCCCATGGATAGCTTGATATTATGGCACTTTCCTAAGCAATTTATGGTTCTTCCACTTGCAACCATCACTTGACAGTCTGGTGCTAGATATAGGAAGCAATTCAATTTGTTGGCTATCTTATAATGAATAAAATTAAGGGTACTTCCCGAATCAATCAACATTATTACCTTTTTCTTCTTGATATGCCTTTCTATCTTGATAGTTTGAGGAGTGGTATTTCTAACCAATGCATTACAAGATATGGTCAGATTCATTTCTTCTTTTTCTAGGGTTTTTTCCTTGTGTATATCCTCTTCTTTTGATGTTTCTCATTCCTTTTCTTCCTCCTCTTCACAATCTATGTAAAATAATTTCTTCTCGGCACACTTATGACCTTTATTGTATTTGTTATCACAACTATAACAAAGCCCTTTTGCTCTTTTTTATTCCAATTGTTGTGGTGTCAACATTGTAGGTTGTGGATGGATAGGGCAGCAACACTTACATCTTTATGATTGTGAATGGTAGGCTTCCTTGATTCCATAATTTTGCTTTCCATTTTTCTTGCCAACCTGAATGCCTTCTCTAATGAATCTGGTTCCCAAAGGCGAACCTCATGTTGGATGTTTTCTTTTAAAGTCCCAATGAACATATCAATCCTATGATCCTCTGGAATATCTTTTACCCTTACATTCAATTTTTGGAAGTCCTCAGTGTGCTCCATCATTGAACCCTTTTGTTTGAGATTCATCAATTGGCTAAAAAAAGTGTTGCTTTTTGTATCCTCATAATGTGCCATCATTTCATCTGTAAAAATAGCCCAAGTGACAAGTTGTTTACGAGAGCAAAGCCATCGATACCATACAAACTGATTTGGTTCCAGATATAAAGTTGCACTGCGTACCTTTTGTGTGTTTTACATATTATGGAGATCGAAAAATTGCTCCATTTGTAGTATCCATGTTCCGGGATCCTTGCCATCAAACTTCCTCATATCGATCTTTGGAACATGGTGGTTCTTTGATCCAACGTTAGAGTCTATGAAATCATGATTAACATTTATTTTTTTCTCATCATGAGTTTCCTTTACTACTCTTTCGCCATTAATAAGCATTTCTTGTAGAAACTTTGTCAACTCTATCTTCAAATCTTCCATGCCTATCTTCAAATCTGTCTTCAAATCTTCCATCTTAGTTTCCACGCCATCCATCTTAGCTTCCACGCCATCAATATTAGCTTCCACACCATTCATCTTAGCTTCCACTCCATTCATCTTAGCTTCTACGCCTTTCTTTAAATCATCCATCTTAGCTTCGGTTACTTTTTGTGCGAGTGACATTTGTTGTATTTGGTCTTGTAATTTTGATATATCATGTTGCATTTCTTCCTCTTCCTCATGAGTCATGCTAAAGCTTTCAGGTTGCTTACTAGGTGTTTCCATTTTCTTTCTTCGGGGCATCAATTACCAATAATAATGCTTCACTATGCCCTTTGAATTCCTTCAAACTAATTTTTCAAACCAAGCTTATGCAAAAATTGAAAAAAAAAACTACACACCTTTCTGTTTTCACTTTGTAGGAGCCTGATATTGAATCTGATGTATTTCTGAGATTTCAACTCTTCTAGTTTTGAAATCGTGACCTGTTGTAGCCCTCTGTGTCCTGTTTCCAATGCCACCAGTATGATTCTCTAAGAATGATTTATGCACAATCTCCCAAGATGACCTGATTATATACCTTTTTAGGAGAGAAAACTTGTATGAAGTGCCATGTGTCACTGTTTTGACCTTTGGATCTGAAAATATATATACAAGAAACTACAGACTGTCCTCTTTCTGTAACTTCTTATGAAATTTCAATCTGATGCTCAGAGAGATAGTTATGTTGATTTTCCCATGGTGACTTGTTTGAAATGTAATTCAGGGGTCTGAAAAAACCCTAACTTCCTCAAACTATATCTCCGAAAATATAGCGAGACAGGATCTGAAATTCAGAGCGAAGGTTTAGACCGATTTCTTATCAAATGGGTTTTTTTTAGCTTATGAAACTTTGTAGTGAAAGTGTTATAGCAAAAATCGCACGATGACTTGTTTTAGCTTAAATTTTGGAGCTTGCAAAAACCCTAACTTCCTCATATCATATCTCCGAAAATATAGTGAAACAAGCTCTAAAATTCAGACCCGAGGTTTAGTACGATTTTGTCTCAGATGGGTTTTTTTTTCGCTTCTGAAACATCGCAGAAAAATAGCTATAGTGAAAATGCCATGATGACCTATTTGGAGCAGCGAAACCCTAGAATCCAAAGATCTTATACCAAATGTTAGGAAACTAGCTCACAAAAAGATAAAAAGATAGATCAATGCCTTAGAATTCAGCCTCTTCGAGGGGACAACCTCCTTTACATTACACAAATGAACAATTCTTGGATGATTCAAATGACAAAACCTCCTTTCTATATATAGGAGTCTAAGGGGACACAATATAACCAAGCCGACCTAACAATAATAATACAAAGGCACAAAAATAATAATAATTGGATTCTACGAGGCACAATAATAACAATATGGGGACAATAGGGGCACAACAATAACAATAAGGGATACAATGACAATAGTAATGGGGGAATCACTAGTATTATAGGCAGATTCCCCCATCATCGACGAAGTGACCCCTGCAAGGTTCATCATTGGCAGATTTTAAAATATCAAATACTTTTTTCTCTCTTACACATCTACGGATAATGAGATCTACTCCAATGTAAAAGAGGTCTCCTTGGATCCAGGAATATGCATCACTTTTCTGTATGATATTCTACTTTTCACGAGCGAATAAGTGAGATGGTAATTTTCCAGTGACTAAATAGTTAGCTATGTCAGCAAACCATGGGGATTTTGTTGACACAGCAAAAGGATGTTTGTCATGAAAATCATCATCAACAGGAATTGCTTCACCAAGATTATTTAACCTTGAAAGATAATTTGCTACTACATTTGCTTTTCCTAGTCTATCAACAATAGTAATATTAAATTCTTGTACCAATAGTAACCACCTAGTCACTCTACCGCTAGTTAATGGTTTAATATCTTATTGCGAAATGATCAGTATGCACAAAGACTTCATATCTTGTAATATAATATATGAATTTATTAATGGAAAAATTTACAGCTAAAGACTCTTTCTCTGTGACCATATAATTGAGTTCGGCAGGTGACAAGTTTTTACTATTGAAATAAATAACATAAGATTGTTTGTCTTCTTCTTGTCCTAAAATCCATAACTCACTTCATATGACATTTTTTCAATTAATCAATTTAATTAAAATTGAAAAAAACATAACTACCATGCAGATCAATCTCAACATTTGATTTGTGTATATTACTAAGAATATTCTAGATTATTCCTTGGAGGTTAATTCTCTACTATCCATTTAATAATTATTGATAATTAAATTAACATGCTAGAAGCCCTATTCCAAAATAGGCATTCCTATCGGCATAAATATTCTAATTTCTTTTACAGATGTTAAATCACTATCATCCACCTAATAATAATTTATCATTAATATATGTATTCCAAAATAGATGCTTCTATTGATGTAATGAAGTTTATAAGTAATATTTATAAAAACTAATAATTAAAAAAATTAATTTTGGTCAGCGAGAGAGAGAGAGAGAGAGAGAGACTCTTTATAATCTATTATAAGGAAGATATGTAATTATTTCCTCAATCAATATGGAGTTGACATGTGGTATATTAATGACAAAAAAAGTAATTTAATATTTCAATATTAAATATAACTAAAATATTCCCATATCAATTATATGTATACTGGGAATAATAGTTAAGCACATGTGTTTCCTTGTCAAAGGTTATAAGTTCAAATGCAATACTCCTTATCTCAAGAGATTTGATCCCTCTTTGTACTTGATACATCCCCATATTTTCATTATTATTTTAATTTTTATGTTCTTTTATTACCATTAAGAGATTTGATTCCTCGGTGTTTGATACATATCAATATTTTTATTATGTTTTATTATTATTATTTTTAAATTTAATAATTCACTACCCACAATGGTTGTAAATTGCATTTTAGTGTAAAAAATTCTTATAAGTTAAACATTTCAATGGTTTGTTGTAGATATATGTACTTCCTTCCCTCATCAACATAGAGATGAAAAATGGCATTTAAAAAGATATTAGTAAATAAATGAATTCAATAGAAACATTAAATAAAATACTTCAATATCCTCTTTATATAAAGAGCGAAAGTCATTGAAAGTAAATAATATTTTATCCTTAAAATATTTTAAGGATCTGCATATGATGGATATTTTTAATTCCCTATATGATCAACATGAAGTTGACACACACATATATAAAGTAATTGATTTAGTAAACTAGCATAGTTCGATCTTAATTTGAATTCTAGCTTTTATTATTCCTTCAAGGTTTAGTATTAGTCTCCCTTGTTCATCCAAAAAGAGGTAATGTTATGTGTATAGGAGTTTTTGAACCCAACTTTTTATTTAAACATGAAACATGGAAGATATCATGTAGTACATCTTAAACACCAAGGATGGTGTTCCCTTAAGGGGGAGGGGATTGTAACCTTCCCAACAATTAACCCCATTTATATTATAATTGTACTTAATTATTATAAGAATAGCTTCTGCGTGAATCACATAAAAATGACCTTTGTCGACGCGTTTCGAACCAACTAGTGTGGTTCATCGTCAGGACAAGTTGAAGACCCAGATCTGGCCTAGCAATTTAAATAGACTGAGCAGAGACTCCAACGGCTATATAACGGCTAACTTTGACCCTAAGACCTAGCCCAACTTAAATTAATAAATTTAACCTTATTATTATTTTGTTTCTAGAAATTAGTGAAATTAGGTGTGTTGACTAGAAACTTACGTGATTCATTAATCGGATAACATTAGGTTATTAATAAATTAATATTAATGGTTATTCAAAATTAACTAATAGTTTGAATGATTTCTTTTATAATATTAAAATTAATTATATAATAATCTGTTTCTAGAAATTAGAAAAATTTAAAATCCATAAGGAAGGGGTCCCTCTGAGGCCTATCGTCAACACCTTCGGAGGTCCAACCTACCTTCTGGCCAAGTTTCTGGCTCTTAAGCTTAAGCCCCTAGTTGGCCGCACCGAGTCCTTCGTGAAGGACTCTGCATCCTTCATCATGGATCTCAAGGATATCAGGCTTGACCCCGAAGACATTCTAGTCAGCTTTGATGTGGTCTCCCTGTACCCTTGCATTCCTATAAAAGAGGCCATGGAAGTGATCAAGCGCTTAACAGATCCGGATACCGCTCATTTGGTTGAAGTTTGTCTCACTTCCACGTTCTTCTGTTTCGAGGGTGAGTTCTTTGAACAGACCTGTGGTGTTGCCATGGGTTCCCCCCTCTCCCCGATCGTGGCGAATCTCTTCATGGAAGATTTCAAGGCCAAGGCTCTTGCCTCGGCTCGTCTCCTTCCTAAGCTTTGGAAGAGATATGTTGATGACACTAATGTCATCTGGCCCCATGGCCATGAGGAGTTGGATCGTTTCCTCGATCACCTCAGCAACCAATCCTTAGCTTTTAAGTTCACCATGGAAAAAGAGGTCAATGGCAGCCTCCCTTTCTTGGACATTCTTATCTCTAGGAAGAAGGACGGCTCTCTCTCCCACGCCGTGTTCCATAAGAAAACGCACTCAGAACAATATCTTCATGCCGATTCCCATCACTTCCCGGCTCAGAAGATGGGTGTTCTTAACACTCTGGCCACGCGTGCCCTCAGGATTTCGGATAATGAGAACCTGGATAGAGAGAGATCCCACCTCCTTGATGTCTTTGTGGAAAACGGATATAGTAGGCACCTAGGTCGGAAAGCTTTCCTTAAAGCCTCCAAAAATGCGTTGATTAAGAAAGAGCCTAAGGAGCGCCAGCTAGGTGTCCATATTCCCTATATCCAAGGGACCATAGACAAAATTGCGCGGATCCTCAGAAAGTTTGATATTCCCTCCACCTTCAAACCCCTCTGAACCATCCGTAATTCCCTGCGGTCGGTAAAGGATCCTGTTAACCCCAAGGACATGAAGGGTGTGTATCTGATTCCTTGCTCCTGTGGGACACCCTATATAGGGGAAACAGGGCGCTCCATCCAGCAGAGAATTTGCGAGCATGCAGCAGATTTGAGGCATAGAAGAACAAAATCCTCAGCCCTAGCAGAGCATGAGGTCAAGACTAAGCATCTCGTCTGCATCGAGGAGGCCAAAGTCATTGCCAGAGTGGATCGGTTCCACCATCGCAAGTTAAGGGAAGCTATTGAAATTGAGCGTAGGCCCATCAATCTCAACAGAGATGATGGCTGGAAGGTTAGTAGAAATTGGATCCCCGCCCTGTCGTCTTAGGGTTTCTTCCTTCCCTCTCTGTTCATCCAAGAGGCGTGCCTCATGATCGTTCTGTTTAATCTTCTCGCATTTTCTAGTATTATTAAGGTATATAAGTTTTTAGCTATTAATCATATTTGATTTTACCAATCTTGATGAAGGTCTGGTTCCTGAGTAGGTTGTTTTTAGTTTATTCATAGCGTCATTATTATCAGGGTTTCTAGATTATCTTGTATTACTTTATTTATGTGATAGTCCTTCTAGTTTTATTTGTGATTACTACCTTGAACTAATTATTTGCAGCTCCTTAGCTTAGAGATAATAAGTATGGCCCATCTAGATTTCTTCGATCGCAAAGTGATATGATCTAATAACATATATATATCATATATATATATAATATATATATTATATTAATATATATATATATTTGTATGTTATATGACTATCTTCAATAAATAAATAATTTATTTAATTTTCAACTCTAACCTCTTATGAATAATAATAATATTAATAAGTGGTAAATGTAATAATTCTTATAAACAGAAATACATTTAATATTACATCAATGGTAAGCAGTATAGTTTTTATATATGTTAACATACCTTTAGTATATAATTCTTGTATATATTTAGGTTCTAATTTATTAAATAAATACTTATTGTGTTTAATTACCTTGAAATTATTTATTTTATTATTGTTTTTGAAATTACCTTTGAAAATATTATTATTTTTTGGAATAAGAATAGGTAATTTAGTTATGTAACCCAAATTACTTCTTATAAAGAAATCACTTAACCAATTAATGAATGTATAATAACCATTGGTACTATTTTATTATTATCTTAATGTTATTTAATTAGGTAAATTACTATTAATTTTACCTAATTTTTCTAATTTCTAGAAACAGATTATTATATAATTAATTTTAATATTATAAAAGAAATCATTCAAACTATTAGTTAATTTTGAATAACCATTAATATTAATTTATTAATAACCTAATGTTATCCGATTAAATGAATCACGTAAGTTTCTAGTCAACACACCTAATTTCACTAATTTCTAGAAACAAAATAATAATAAGGTTAAATTTATTAATTTAAGTTGGGCTAGGTCTTAGGGTCAAAGTTAGCCGTTATATAGCCGTTGGAGTCTCTGCTCAGTCTATTTAAATTGCTAGGCCAGATCTGGGTCTTCAACTTGTCCTGATGATGAACCACACTAGTTGGTTCGAAACGCGTCGACAAAGGTCATTTTTATGTGATTCACGCAGAAGCTATTCTTATAACTATGACAGATCACAGAAGTCTCAATTCTACAAGTACTTAATTATGTTATTGGTCCCTATATGTGTTGGTGTCCCAAATTGCTCTATTTTTACCCCATTTATATAAACATTAACCTCTATTTTATCTCAACTTAAACTTCTCTTTCCTACACTAGTCCAAGATAACTACCTATTCCTGCATATGCTCCGTATCTTACATTAAGATTTATTAAAGTGCTTTATTAATCATTTTTACATAGATTTCATGCCTATTAAGTACCTCTTGTAACTTATGTTAATTTCCTAGAAGTAATTAAGAAACTAAGTTTTAATTATGAGTTAGCATGATCAGTGCAGGCAGATTCCTGCACCGCCAACGATGATTGTTCTGAGATTTTCGTGCGCTGAATCTTTCCACGCGGACATTTTGATCCATGACTCTGAGTTCAGTTGCTGATTAACTGAGGATGGATATCGATGGTGCACAGTCAAGGATATTTGCCAAGGATGGTCTACAGCCAGTGAAGTACACGTTTTATTATAACTGATAGCCGATTTTGTAATGTTTGGTTTTTAGTCCGTTCCACCGAAAGGCCTAAATAGGAAAACGACTGTAATTAGTGGAATATAGCTAAGGCCAAAAGAATGTATAAAATGTAGATTGTAGGTAGAACTAGCTAGCGATCCTTAGGTTGTAATTTCATTTTCTATGCAATTTGGTATCGCCCTCATCTTTGGGTTGGACTCACACTACTATGTACATTTGCTGATCAAGTAATACAAGGAACTTGCCATGTTATTCATACATTGTGTTTAATTTATCTTTCATGCGTACTTGAGTGTTGAATCATCTCGTTTCTTAAACAGGGAACGAGCTGGTTGGCTAGGGACCAGCCAACCCAGCTCATTTACCCTTGTGCTTTCGTCATTTAGAAAGACTGTGTGAATATTTCCCTTTGTAGTTGCGTGGTGTGAATAGTTTTTATATTTACTTCTGAAGTTCTGATTTAAATGTATTTTATAGTTAAGCATGAGCGGATCTATGGCTTGGAAGTTGATTGAGTTTATTTCTTTCTTGTAATTCCTTTATTTCATTTCTTTACTCGTAATTCTGGTCTCGATTTGCTTCCGCTTGGATCGTGCAGGAAGCCTCTTCCTGTACTAGTGCATGTAGTTTCTTGCACTCCATTCCAGTTATTCCTTTCACAACAAATATTGTGTTTCTCTTACTGCTTTCAATTTTAAGTTGTTTCTGCAAGCAAATATATTATTAATTTCAGTAATCATCCTTAACATTAAGAGTGCATTTTTGAAGGATTTGAGAATGATTACATGAATTTATCATAGACATTTTATACTTGCATTTGATGATTTATGAACAAAGAACATAAACATTTTAAGTGGATTGCCAAAGCTAGCTGATACATGCAAATCACTTAGACTACTTCTTTGATTACATCAAGTTGTTTTCATTTCATGAAGTTTACTTCTATTGCAAGATTTAATTAATTAAAGAATTTCTTTTCCATAGATAATTTATCTCAGAATTTTGTTTGCAATTGCAATTCTTTTAAGCACATCTTTCAATATTTTTGAAATTAAATTGGAAACTTTGGTGAAGGAAACTCTGCCTCGGTGCAAGAGCTGGTCTCTTGTCACAAAAACAGAGTGCTCTAAGCCCTAAGGCTTAGAGCACCTCCACAAAGACATAAATCTTTAGTAAGGGAGATAAAATATACTTTTACACAGAGGCATTGTACCTGCACTAGTGCAAACAAATTCAAATAATACAATAATAGGTTGTTTGTGTAGAAGGAAGATCAAGAGGAAAACAAATCTTTGCAAGGGCCCATTTGTTAGACTATTAGCCATCTATCTAAAGATAAACATAGCATTTCATTCCAGCATTTAAGATTGCTTCTCGTTGTGTGAAAACCCCTTTACTTTATTTACTTGCAAATTATTCCTTTACATTCCAGCATTAGAGTTGCTTTGGTGTCAATTACTTTTTCTTTTTTTTTGTTCTGTCTGATTCTGCAAACATTTCCTTTAAGAAGTATGATTAGGAATAGGAAAATTTCATACCACTTATGGAATTTCCTGTGCTTTGTCTCTAAGTTTATGAAACCCCCGAGTTGGCAATTAAGTGTTGAGGAGTTTGCTTAAGCACAATTCCTGCACCCAACATTTTGGCGCCGTTTCCAAGGAGGAGATTTGAATTCGTAAGTATTTTCCATTTTTTGCAATAGGTGTAAGTCTGCTATTATTTTTTCCTGCAGTGTGCTTCTATTGTTTGAAGGAAGTTATAGGTGCTGATTTATTTTTTGAAAATTGCAGTTTTTATTCGAATTTTGTTTTGTCATTTTTTTGAAATGAATGCCTAAAAGAGGTAGGGGTCTGAAGCCCACTAGGGGCCAGAGAAATACTGACAAATCTGAAACCAAATCTCATATTGGGCCTTCTTTTGTAGGCAGAAAGTCCAAACAAACTCAGACTCATCACATAGGAACAATCCACTTGGGCTCTAGTAGCAGTGGTCCAGGTGTGACACAAACCATAAAGGGGAAGAAGGGGACTATTGGAATCCATAGTCAGCCTTCTCAGCCTATTGAGAGTGGTTCGTGTGGAAGAACAACAATGGAAGATGAGGAAGACCATGCAAAAGTAAGTTGTGAAAAACAAGTAAATGAGGAATAGTCCACTTTTAGATTCCCGATTATGAATCCTGATACACAAGTACAAATGAAAAATATTTCACTGTCAGCTCTTCCTCATTTCTATGGTGAGGTACATGGAGATCCAAATGCTTTCTTATTTGATTTTGAGACTTTGTGTAGAAGTTATGATTATTCATTTGATGCGTAGAAGTTAAAGTTGTTTCCTGTGACTCTCAAGGACACAACACTCCGCTGGTTCATGGGACTAGGAGGAAACAGTATAAATTCTTGGAAGAAAATGAAGAGAGTGTTCTTATCAAAATATCAAGAATTTTGTAAAACTAGAGATATTCAAGATGAAATCTTTACTATTGTGCAAAATGATGATGAGATGCTAGAGGACTACTTGGAGAGATTCATGTACATCCTCCAAAGGTCAAAGCACAAATTTGATCTAAGTACCATTAGAACCTTGTTCTTACATGGGCTTACTGATGATGCTAGGAATAATGTAAATCTATTAGGATAAGGGGATATTTCTCAAAAACCTTTTGATGAGATCTGTGACTTGTGCAGGAAATTCTCGAGGAACCAATTAGATTCGGTAAACGAATTCAGAATAGAAATAGGAACAACGAATCTACTAATGCTATGATTATTGGATTAGAAAAACAAAATGGACAATATGAAAACTGAAATAATGAATATTGTTAGTAAACAAATAGATCTTTGAAGTTTCAGCAAAAACTTGTAGAAGAGCAAGACTCATTGTCTATTTTCTGTCCAAGATGTAGAAGAAAGCATCCTTTAAGAGAATGTCCTCTCGATATTAAAGAAACTAATAAATGTGCAATTTGTGCAGAGAACAATGCTATAACAAAGTTTCCCTCCATACCTGGGCTTAAAGTTGTACTTGAGCAAGGACAACCTGAAGCCAAATCATTGTATGTTATGGGATCACGAAGAAATTGGCCTCAAGTAAGTGCAACTATGGTTCCTGAACCTCCACCACAATTTTTTGGTTATAATGCACACTCATATTCCTATCGTAACACTAGTAACTCTCAACATTGGCAGCATGGGAACCAATATCAGTATGGACAACCCTCCCAATCTTGGCAACGAGGATGGAGAGGGCCAAACCATTCACATCATTCACATCATTCCTATCCTGCACCTATGCAATCATACCCTCCTACATATGCACCTTACCCAATGCCACAACCATCATTACCTCAGTTGAGTCAACATATGCCACCATTACCTTTTCCCCCACCATTTTGACCTTCTCAGCTACGTGCTCAACCTTTACCCAACACTAATAATAAAGTGGTACAAATGATCCATTCTATGAATCCACTTTCTTCATCCAGATATCAGTCTATGATAGTTAGAGTCAATGATCTCCAATTGAGATTAGGGAAGGTAGTAACCTCAGAAAATCAAAAGCAGCCTATGGTGATTATCAATGAGAAGGAGAGGAGGAAAGTCCTAACCATTCCGAAGAAGATGACACCATTCAACTTATCCTTGTACCTTCTGAGCCCTTACCATCTTCTTCCAACCGACCTCCCTATCCAGAGAGGTTAGTTGTGGAGAAGAAAGACCCCATTCTTGAGTCTCACCTGGCTTTTGAGCTTAGGAACCTTTTCATAAGGCTACCTTTGCTCCAAGATATTAAAGAGATTCCCATTTGTACAAAAATCATTAGGGAACTTTGTCTCAAGAAGCTAAGAAGGAGAATATTGGAACCTCAAACTATTCAATTTGTTGGTAAGGTAGCAAAGTTAACGATGAGGTGTATGCACATGGAAAAATATATCGACCCCAGAAACCCTGTTGTCTCTATTCAGATAGGTGATGTCCTTGTCTCCAATGTACTTATCAACTGAGGGGTAGCCATTAATGTTATGACCAAGCAAACCATGGATCAACTTGGATTGGTCCATATTCGTCCTACTCCCAATGTGCTTTAACTAGCAGATAGATGTAAAATCAATCCGGAAGGGGTGCTGGATGATGTGGTCATTCCCTAGACTCTTGGGAATATCCTACAGATTTCATTGTGCTTTAGCCAAAGAATCATGTGGGAGGACATCCCTTGATCTTGGGACAACCATGGCTTGCTATGGTCGATGCTTATATCAGATGTTGTTATGGTGATATGTATATTTCCCATGAAGATTCCAGGAAGAAGGTCACCTTGTATCCACCCACTAGATCCATTCAGGAACTCCGAGACACTTTATGGTTAGACTACAATAGTGATGAGGAGACTCAGCTTGTTTCCTTGATACATCAGAACGTTGAGTCCTTGCAAGAGGGTGAGATTCAAGACTTCATGAACAATCTAGACACCATGCCTAGTTTTGAGTCATTGATTCAAATTTTTAGTCTAGATTTTCAGGAAAGATATGAATCTCTACCTCCATCACCATCATCTATAGCAACACCTTTGTGTAATCTTGAGCCTGATACCACTCTTGTTGAGATTAGTCCAGGTAAATCCTTGTATATCAGTTCAGACTTGGATCCTTCCCAGCAAGAGCAGCTTGTGAATTTGTCGTGAAACCATCTTGATGCCTTTGCATGGGGTTATGAAGATATGAAAGGCATCCCTCCTGAAACTTGTACACACTATATTTATATTCAGGATGGAGCCTGACCTGTTTGACAACCCCAAAGGCAAATGAACCCAACTCTAAAAGACATTATAAAGGAAGAATTGCAAAAACTCTTAGATGTTGATTTTATCTATTCCATTTCTGACAGCTAGTGGGTCTCTCCATTAGTATTAGTCCCGAAAAAAGATAGGATATAGCACATTTTTATTGAATACAGAGAATTGAACAAGGCCACTCTCAAATATTACTTCCCCCTTCCTTTCATCAATCAGGTACTCAATACCCTTACTGGTAAGAAGTACTTTTCTTTTCTAGATGGCTTTAGCAATATAACCAGATACAGATAGCACCTGAGGATCAAGACAAAACCAATTTTACATGTCCAGGTGATGATTTGTTTACAGAGTGCTTCCCTCTGGGCTATGTAATGCCCTAACTACCTTTCAAAGGGAAGTCTTGGCTATTTTTGCTGACCTTGACTGTGTAGAAATCTATATGGATGACTTCTCTGTGTTTGGTGATTCATTTTAGGAAGCCCTCAAGAATCTAGAAAAATTGCTTCTTCGCTGCCAAGAAGCTCATCTCGCCTTGAGTGACAAGAAATGAAGATTAATGTGCAAGGCGGGGGTGGTTCTTGGCCATCTTATTTCTGAGAAAGGTATCCAGGTTGACTCTGCAAAAATAGAAGCCATTTTGAGTCTCCCTATACCCAAAACTCGAAAGGAAGTGAGAGGTTTTCTAGGACATGCGAGCTACTATAGGAGATTCATTAAGAATTTCTCAAGGATAACTACCCCCCTTTTCCGACTTTTGGCTAAGGATAGTGAGTTTTCTTGGTCCACAGCTTGCCAATAGTCCTTTGAGACATTGAAGGAAAAATTAGTCCAGGCACCAATTTTGAGAGGACCAAACTAGTCCCTGCCATTTCATATTTCCTCTGATGCCTCAGATACTTCTATTGGCATAGCTTTAGGACAAGAAGAAGACAAACAATCTTATGTTATTTATTTCAATAGTAAAAAGTTGTCACCCGCCAAACTCAATTATATGGTCACAGAGAAAGAGTCTTTAGCTGTAAATTTTTCCATTAATAAATTCATATATTATATTACAGGATATGAAGTCTTTGTGCATACTGATCATTTCGCAATAATATATTAAACCATTAACTAGCGGTAGAGTGACTAGGTGGTTACTATTGGTACAAGAATTTAATATTACTATTGTTGATAGACTAGGAAAATCAAATGTAGTAGCAAATTATCTTTCAAGGTTTAAATAATCTTGGTGAAGCAATTCCTGTTGATGATGATTTTCATGACAAACATCCTTTTGCTGTGTCAACAAAATCCCCATGGTTTGCTGACATAGCTAACTATTTAGTCACTGGAAAATTACCACCTCAGTTATTCGCTCGTGAAAAGTAGAATATCATACAGAAAAGTGATGCATATTCCTGGATCCAAGGAGACTTCTTTTACATTGGAGCAGATCTCATTATCCGTAGTTGTGTAAGAGAGAAAGAAGTATTTGATATTTTAAAATCTGCCAATGATGAACCTTATGAGCTAACTATTTTTGGCCCTCCTTGTTTAAGTATGCCAAAAAATATGTCAAGCGGTGTGATAGCTGTCAGCAAGTTGGCCAACCTAATCAAACCAATGAAATGCCTTTATGTCCTCAGGTTATGATTGAGCCTTTTGAAAAATGGGCCATTGATTTCGTAGGACCAATAAATCCAACATCATCAAATAAAAAGCATATTTTGGTTTGTACAGATTTTGTTACGAAATGGGTAGACGCTTAAGCTATTTCTTTTGCTACTGAAAGAGTTGTTGGTTTTCTTTTTACTGAAATATTTACTAGATTTGGTGTGCCTAGAGAAATTGTTTCTGACAATGGACCGTAGTTTATTTCTAATCTGGTACAGGGTGTGATGGAGCAGTACAAAATACGGCACAGGAAATCTACACCGTATCACCCGCAAGCAAATGGTCTGGTGGAGTTCACGAATAAGGTAATTGAGTCCATCCTCACAAAAACGGAAAATATGCACATAAATGATTGGGCTGACAAGTTACCGAAAGCATTGTGGGCATATCAAACCACTTGGAGAAATATCACAAGACATGCACAATGTGGAGTACCAAGGAAGGTATGTTTTGATGGTCATTTCGGTATCTTTTCATGAAAACTCAAGAGCCTTTTTGCATGGGAAACTTAGATAATAGTAAGAACTTATAACTAAATACGAGAAATTAATAAGAAGCATTGATAAACGTCGTTTCTATGTGCAGGAAGGTGAAGAAGCGAAAGGTGGCCATCCAAAAAGCAAAGATAAAGACGAGCTAACTGCTGTCCCTGTGACGGGAGACCGGAAGCGAACCAGATCGACACGGATCAGCCCAAAACAGGACGCGGAGATATCAGTGCGGAACAGAAGAAGGAAGAAGTAACGCAACATTAATGATTCTGCGTATCCCTTAGGATCTTAGATCCTGAGGGATCGTTGTTTCAACCTACTTCTATATCTAGATGTCTCTGCCGTCCCTCTTCTAAAAAGGGACAGCATTGGTTATGGGGGGTGAATTTTGGCCAATTTCTGGAAAGTGTATAATTTCTTTGAAGAAAGATCTGGACTATGATCTTTGTGTTCTGTTGAAGACTTGAGTTTCTGTACTTTTATTGCATGCTTTAATACAGACTTGTTCACTTTTTATCTTTGAGCCTGGATTCATCTTAAGCGGTGTGC
>APFE030984588.1:153829-176619 GCA_000404065.3 Pinus taeda
GAAGGACCCGATCTGAGGGAGTGCAATGATCTGCAGCTAAGATCTGGGCGTATTATTCAAACAGAGGGAAACAAAACAATTCAGATTGAAGATCAGTTACCTAGAGAACAGTTGTTACAAGAAGAGGATGAAAACAGACAACAAACTCAAAATAAAACAACTACATCCTCTCCTTCGTTCCCAGAACGTTTAGTTATACCTCAACCTATACACCAACCTAATTTTGACATTCTGGGAGAATTACAAAATTTGTACATAAAAATTCCATTCCTTCATGCCATTCAGGATATCCCGATATACGCTAAAACTATCAAGGAATTGTGCATAAAAAGACCAAGAAGGAATGTAATAGATAATCCAAGGGTTCAAGTAGTTGGCACTTTATCTGACCTATTATCAGGAAAGGAAACACCTATTAAATATGAAGACCCAGGTAACCCAATAGTAACTGTTCAAATTCATGGCAAAACCTTAACTAATGCTTTAGTTGATCTTGGAGCTGCAATTAATATATTGACCACGTCTACTTGCCAAAAATTAGGAATTACATCTGCAAAACCCACTTCAACTTTGCTGGAACTGGCTGATCGATCTGTGGTTAGACCAAAAGGCATATTGCATGATGTTATGGTTTCAGTCGATTCCTGGGAATACCCAACTGATTTTATGATAATAAACCCTAAAACCCGACTAGATGGACATCCATTGATCTTAGGAAGGCCTTGGCTCGCTACCGCTGATGCCTATATTGGCTGTTGGCAAGGAAACATGATCATAACTAAGGGGGCAGATATTAAGAACTTAGTACTATATCCCCCAGTGCAGCCAAGCATCACAATAGTCAAAACTAATAGGCACCCTGTATCATATCTTACTGACAACATTAGATCTCCATTAACTATACAAGAGGCACTAGAGTTCAAAAATCAAATAGAAGATGATGCCATCAGTAACTTTATTAGTCAAACTGAACCCACATCTCGTACCCGGTGTCATATGATAAAAGCAACATTTGATAATGAAATAGAAGAAGAACATCTAAAAGATGTGCATGACCATACAATCCCTGTCACCTCAGTTGCACATAGTAAAATGATAGAAATCGAACCTGGGAAGACCTTAAAAATTAACACCAACCTTACACTGGAACAAGAGACAAAACTCACCCATATCTTAAAAAAACATAAAAATGCATTTGCATGGGATTACCCCGATATGAAAGGAGTTGATCCTCAATTGTGTACACACCACATCTACATAGAAAATGATGCAAAACCTGTTAGACAACCTCAGAGAAGACTAAACCCTCATCTAAAAGAAATAGTAAAAGCTGAGCTTCAAAAATTTTTAGATGTTAATTTTATCTACCCCATCTCTGATAGTAAATGTGTCTCCCCACTTGTGGTGGTACCGAAAAAGAATGGGAAGTGGAGAATCTGTGTAGGCTATAGAGAAATAAACAAGGCAACAAAGAAATATCACTTTCCTCTCCCATTCATTGATCAAGTATTGGATACTTTGGCAGGCAAGAAATTATTTTCTTTTCTTGACGGCTTTAGTGGGTATAACCAAATACAGATTGCTCCTGAAGATCAGGATAAAACTACTTTTACTTGTCATTGGGGAACGTTTGCTTATCGAGTTTTACCTTTTGGTTTATGTAATGCCCCTGCCACATTCCAAAGGGCTATTCTTAGCATATTTGCAGATCTAATAAATGAAGGATTGGAAGTATATATGGATGATTTCACTCCATACGGAGAGGAGTTTGATCGAGTATTGGAAACACTAGAAAAAGTCCTACAACGATGTATAGCTACTAGTCTTTGTCTAAGCCACGAAAAATGCTACATGATGATGATAGAAGGACTTATTCTAGGACACTATATTTCAGTAGCTGGCATTCAGGTAGACCCAGCCAAAATTCAAATACGTTTGCTTATTCCTACTCCTACTACTCAAACAGAGGTACGTAGCTTTCTTGGATTCTCTGGTTATTACAGAAGATTTATAGAACATTATTCACGTATTGTTGCACCATTGTATGCACTAACTGGTAATATTGATTTCCTTTGGACAGAAAAATGCGAACGTGCTTTCAATGACCTGAAAAATCTTGTATCTACAGACCCAGTCCTTCGCGGACCAAACTGGGATTTGCCATTCCAGATATCATCTGATGCCTCAGGTACAACCATTGGAGCGGTTCTTGGTCAGGAGGAGGATAGAAAACCATACGCTATTTATTACATTAGCAAAAATATATCCCCTGCTGAATTAAATTATACTGTAACTGAAAAGGAATTCTTAGCTGTTATACATGCTATCAATAAATTCAGAAATTACATCACTGGATATCCCGTTATCTTGTACACAAATCATTCTGCTATAAAGTATTTAGTAAATAAACCTGTCACAAACGGCAGAATAACCAGATGGCTGATTTTATTGCAGGAATTCGACATTACAATCAAGGATTGACCTGGGAAAGAAAACCCGGTAGCTGATTTCCTCTCAAGAATGCCAAAACCAGTAGATGCAGCAGCAGTTGAAGATCAGTTTCCAGATGAGCATCTCTTTGTTGTTGCTGTTCAAACACCCTGGTATGCTGATGTCACCAATTACCTAGCAGTAGGTAAGTTACCAAAACATCTAACCCCTAATGAGCGAAAACAGATTGTCCAGCGAAGTACCAGATTTTCCTGGATTGGAAGTTATTTGTTTCACACAGGGGCAGACATGCAAATCAGGCGGTGCGTTCGACAAGATGAAATCTTTGATATATTGAAAGCATGCCATGACCAACCATGTGGTGGACATTTTGCTGATCACAGGACTGCATATAAAGTGTTACATACAGGGTATTATTGGCCCACAATTTTTAAAGATGCAAAGAAATTTGTCCAAGCATGTGATAGTTGCCAAAGGGCGGGACGCCCTAGTCACTCAGATGAGATGCCCTTGAAACCACCGTTAGTCATTGAACCATTTGAGCGATGGGTCCTTGATTTCGTGGGGTCAATCAACCCACCATCAAACCAGAAAACATACATTCTAGTGGCAACAGAATATTTCACCAAGTGGGTTGAAGCAAAAGCCTTGCCCAGAGCTACAGAAGAATCTGTTATACAATTCCTGCTCCATCTATTTGTGCGCTATGGCCTCCCTAGAGAGATAATCACAGATGGAGGGCCACAATTTGTTGGAAACAAAATAGCGGCAACACTCAATAATTATCATGTTCAGCACAAAATGACCACCCCATATCACCCACAGGCAAATGGGCAAGTAGAAAGCAGCAACAAGATAATAGAAACCATTCTAACCAAAACAGTTGCATAACATAGACGCAATTGGGCTGCCAGACTACCAGAAGCACTGTGGGCTTATAGAACAACATGGAGAAGCACCACTGGCCACTCACCTTACCAGCTTATGTTTGGAAAACAACATTTATTTCCTATAGAATTTGAAATCCAGACATTACGGACAGCACAAGAAGTGGGGTTAGACTTAAACGAGGCACAAACTAATCGATTGCAACAGATTAATGAGCTAGATGAAATTAGACTTTCTGCACTTCAACATACTGCCTTGATACAGCAGCAAAGAGCTAAGTGGCATGATGCTCTCATCAAAAACAGAGTCTTCCATAAGGAGACTGGGCTCTTTTATATGACTCTAGATTTCAGGACTTCCCCGGGAAACTCCAAACTCGTTGGTTAGGACCATATGAAATCCAGAAAGTACATGACAATGGTACCCTCGCACTGATTACCATTGATGGTTCTGGGTATACCTTTAAGGAAAACGGCCATCGAGTCCATCTGTATCGCAAACCACTTACCCGGGAGTCCTTCTGCCAACAATTACGCCAAGATACAGATATGGAGATCCAACGGGAGGAAGACAAGTCTCCTCCACCAAGAACTCACTAAGAAGTTTATTTTTTCTTACAATTTGTATATAATTGTTAGAATTATTTTGTACATATTATTACAGCATGTTTAGATTTTTTCTCTTCCTTTTCCAAAAGGAACAACACTTTTGATTTTTTTTTGTTCATTTTCCAAAAGGAACAACACTTTTGATTTTTGTTGTTCCTTTTCCAAAATGAACAACACTTGTGATTTTTGCTGTTCCTTTTTCAAAAGGAACAACACTTGTGATTTTTGTTGTTCCTTTTCCAAAAGGAACAACACTTTTTATTTTTGTTGTTCCTTTTCCAAAAGGAACAACACTTGTGATTTTTGCTGTTCCTTTTCCAAAAGGAACAACAATTTTGATTTTTGCTGTTCCTTTTCCAAAAGGAACAACACTTGTGATTTTTGTTGTTCCTTTTCCAAAAGGAACAACACTTATGATTTTTGTTGTTCCTTTTCTAAAAGGAACAGCACTTGAGTGTTCTTGTTGTTCCTTTCTCAAAACAAATAGCATTTGTGTGTTTTTGCTGTCTCCACAAGAAACAACATTGTTTGATTTTTGCTGGTTTTTTTCCAAAGGAACGACACTTGTTTGATTTTATTGAACGGCACCAGTGATTCCCACTGCTCCTTTCTCCAAACGAGCAGCCATTGTTGTGCCCTTCCTTGAAAAGCACTACTTATAAGATTTGAAATAGTTTGTTCCTTCTCAAGGATGCAGAATGTTGATGATCTTTCGAGTCTTTTTGAATACAGCTATCTACTTATGTGATGAAAACAAAAGCACAGTATACATGAATCGGTAAATCACAAATCGCTATCCTTATAAGTAACTGCCCTGAATTGGTGAAAGCACGTAACGGAAAGATATGCTTATTTATCACCTTTTGTTGCCATTATTCCACTAACTCTATTTTGATTGGCTATCTCTATCATGCTGATTCTTTTATCTATTTTTATCATTTCATCAATAAGATCAAAGAGTCTATACCTTCCTATTGGGATTTTAAGACTTCTTCCACCATTCCTACTCTTAAGGAGTGTTGAACCACCCTTTTTGTATAAACAGGAAAGGTTCTCTATTAAAATCAAGAAAAAAGCAAATAAGCAAAGCAGTTTTGTAAAAATTGCAGGATAGGGAGTCTCATTACGAGCTGGCCTACCATGATCATCAGGATGGAAGTGAAGTGGCATTCCCATTAGGGCCACCACACCCGGGAAATGGTCCAGGAGGTATATCAGAATAAATAAATAACCCTTGGAACAGGAGGTCTCACCACGAGCCGGCCTGCCCACTATTCGCTCCTTCCTCGTGAATGGCAATATGACTAACTGGTTAGCAAGCCTGCATAGTGGCCTATAGTTTTGACATCATATAACACTTCCTCGCATACACAAAGGACTATGGTTCCAGGGGTGAAACAAACAACTCTATCAAGGTTATGGACACCTGTCGGCAGCAGAGCTCTATTAAATGGTATTGAAGTTGTAACCTTTACACCAATGGGTAAGGAAATTAGAATCTTTGTATCTTATAACGTGATAATTTAATTACCCAACCATATACCGCATGACTATTTATTACCGCCAATCATTATGGAGTGAGTGACAGTGACCGCATGAGACTCACTAATTATGGCAAATGTCTATTCCCGAACTTCCTTCAACTCACCGCAGTTGCTTACGCATTAAAAGCGATCTACTTTTTCACCTCGATTCCAGTAATACGCTATTTTTGCGGACATGGTATATTTTTATAAGCTGTTCCATAAAGGCCTCGTGGACGAAGCAGACGCAGCTCCTCCATTTGACGGCTGGGACAGCCTATCATATTGCAGGGGGGGGGGGGGCGGGGGGTAACCTCATCATTCGCCCAAAATACATGTCAGCTCGTCATTCGAAAAGATCTTGTACTCGAGCACAGCACGGCTCACAGTATGATCATTTTCCATTTTTTGTTTTCTTCTGCATGAATCGTTGTTCAAAGTATTTCCATTGCATACGCCGTTGCATTTGAATTTAAACGAGAAACACGCCACCAGCTTCTCTGTGTCTCAACAAACAGCTGTTGTTCCTTTGAGAATTTGCAAAAGAAGCCATGGGAGAAAGGTCAGTCCACAGAGAACCACGAACATTGACCGTTTCAGCTGCAGCCCGAAGAATTCTGAAGAAAGCAAGATGGTTGACTTACCTCAACCGCCTGAAGGAGTCCAACGAAACTGTGGCGAAGGAATTTTTACAAAACCTGCAGGAAGAACACTCTATAATCAGAGGAAAACGAATAGAGGTCACAAACGATATAATAGCAAAAGTCACAGGATTATCGGCCATAGGACCAATATGGACAATAAAAAAGGAAAGACTGCAGAAGATTGTGGAAATCTTTCAGGATGAAGGTCAGAATTTAACAGTTCGCGGAAAAGGGGTGCTACCAACAATGCTAGGAGAGCCATGGGCAGAATTGGCAAAAATTGTCCAGAGCTACATTACTTGCAAGGGCAGAAAAGATGTGGTAAGACCACGACATCTAAAACTCCTAGCTGTCCTAAAACAAAAATGTTTTGTGAATTTACCTGCATTTCTTAATTCGTTGTTACATGATGTGGCACGTAGTATGGAAAAGGCACAACACAAAGAATCTGTGGTTAGCCACCATGGATTAATTTGCTTGATAGTAAGCCACAGTCTTACCCAGCAGCATAGCAGCTGGGAAGAGCTAATTTATATTATTAATGAAAGGGCGGCCACATCTGGACGCCCAGAAAAATGAAAACAAACTGATAGCACACCCCAACGCCCTGAGAAATTAAAGAAGGACACTTGCACAGAAGTGCAAGTTGAAAAACAAGCCGAAAAGCAACTTGAAGAACAACCCGATGCTGGTACATCTGAACAACCAGCAAAACCTAGGAAGTCGGCACGGCTTGCAGGGATACGAATAGAGCTAAAGAAACCTCGGGCTCGTACGAGCCAAGCAATAGAAATCATAGATGAGAAATCGACAGAGACAGATACAGAAGAAGAAAGTAACAAGGATGTAGAACAGTCCACAGGGACAGAGGCGGAAGAAGAAAACAACAGAGAAACAGAGCAGTCCGCCGAAGAGGAAACATAAATAGGAGAATAAGAAGAACAGGATGAAGAAGAAGGAGACGAGACGGAAGAAGTTGAGCAGCCCGAATAGGAGGAAGAAATGGAACAGCAGGGGGAAGCCCAGTATAGAACCCGATAGGGGAAGATGAATTGGCCAATATTCTGGCCAATATGGGCGAGTATGGCCAGCCCCTGAGTCCATCCAACCTCCAGAACAGAGAAGAAACCAAGGAAAAAGATGCACCCAAGGAAGTGCATGCGAAAGAAGCAGAAATAGAAATTTCACCCGACCATGATGAGAAGAAAACAGAAGACATCAGGCAGGAACAACCCGTTCCTAGCCAGAAGGCACCAGAGGAGAATCCGGAGGAAATAAGGGCAGAGGAAGAATTGGCCCAGGAAACAGCAGAGCCAAGAAAGTTTCTTACCCCGGATCGGCCACCTCAAGAAGAAAATCCGGAAATTAGTCACACTCCAACCCGCGAAAAACAGTTAGATATTCTTTCTGAGAAGTTGAGAGAAATAAGGGAATTGCAAAAAGAAAAAGGGACACTGTTAAACGTGATAGTCAGGCTTCACCAGCAAATCAAGCTTCTAAAAGCAATACAAAGGGGGGTAAAGACCTCAACAAGAAAGGGTTCGGCCACGCAAATAAGACCCCGTAAGAATAAGAGGCAAAGAACCGGGAGCCGTTCCACTACCCAAAACCCTAACAGAAGCCAAACAGCTGTTCCTAATGAAGCAGAAAGACAAACTGTTGTTCCAATTGAAACAGAAGAACAGACTGTTGTTCGATTCAAAAAGGAACAGCAGTGGGCTGGAGTTCGCATTAAAATTGAAACAGATAAAAAAGTGGTTCAGACGGAGGCACCACCTTCGGGAGTAATAAGGGTTATGAATTCCAAGCAGCGTAATAAGAAAGTTCAAGTAAAACTCCCAACCTCCATAGATGCATGGAAAAAGGACCCAAAAACAAGAACCCTTCACCATCATTTGAAGCAAGCCCAGCAAGAAGCAGAAAGGCTCAGGGAACAAATAGTCCCCCGTGAAAAGTATGAGGAATTACAGCAGCAATTAAGAAATGTCAATCTGTCAGAAAGCCAAGCCTTCGAAGGATGGCGAAAGGAGCAAGAAAAATTTGCGAAGGTAACCCGTAGATTAGATGTAGTTGTTAAACAAATGGATACCTTGTGTGCTCTGTACAATGATGCTTTAGCATGTAGGGCCCCTGCCAAAAATTATGCCCTGTTTATAATGGAAAGATACTTGCAATTGAAAATTAAGGCCGTTAGGGCAGGTGCTCCTATAAAAATTAATACTATAGATGATTTTATAAACTGCTGTAAGCATTATGGGGTAAAAGTACAAAGGTTATTGTGTGAATTTTATCTGCATAACCTTGTACTAGAACAAGAAACCGAGCTAAACCCTGGCCCTTTTGTTGGAGACATTCAATTACAAGAATTCATTCATTTGCAGTCAATCAAATTAAATGGCTCAAAGCCTACAATTCATTTCAGAGACAAGAAAACGGATTAGACCTATGGGTAAGAGTTGAATCTAGAGACCCAGAACAGTTATGGAGAAGTCATAGAAATCTCATGAGGACTCCGAGGGTGATTGAAGCACTAGGACCCATGCATGAATCAATCATTCGGCAAGGGCTTCAGTTCTTTGCTTCTATCAAAGACCCTGCCATTGAAGTAGCTAAATTTCGATATCGAGTGTCTAATCCGAACATTCAGCTCAGAGAGCCATTTAAGTATGAAAATTTCAAGTTTGTTGCTAACCGATTCCCCCTCTATGGTGAAATTATTTTGAGGGCAAGGCCATCCTAGTTAGGATATAGGTTCAGGAGTCCAATCATTTGGCATCCTGCACCCGGATACCAAGCCCTGTATGAGATGTCGAGGGCCAGACGAGCCATTTCTTTGATCATCTAGTTTCGCATCATGGGTGTAGGCCCCCACAGGAGATTCCATCTCCAGCCTACGCCCTCACTGCTCTGCATGTCAACTATAATGTTTTCACGAGGCCATGAAAAAGGGTAAGATGGGGTGGTGTGGAGTACCAACGAAGGTATGTTTTGATGGTCATTTTGGTATCTTTTCATGAAAACTCAAAAGCCTTTTTGCATGGGAAACTTAGATAATAGTAAGAACTTATAACTAAATATGAGAAATTAATAAGAAGCACTGGTAACCGTCGTTTCTATGTGCAGGAAGGTGAAGAAGCGAAAGGTGGCCATGCAAAAAGCAAATATAAAGACGAGCTAACTGCTGTCCCTGTGACGGGAGACCGGAAGCGAACCAGATCGACACGGATCAGCCCAAAATAGGATGTGGAGATATCAATGCGGAATAGAAGAAGGAAGAAGTAACGCAACATTAATGATTATGCGTATCCCTCAGGATCTTAGATCCTGAGGGATCGCTATTTCAACCTATTATGGGGGGTGAATTTCGGGTAATTTCTGGAAAGTGTATAATTTCTTTGAAGAAAGATCTGGACTATGATCTTTATGTTCTGTTGAAGACTTGAGTTTCTGTACTTCTATTGCATGCTTTAATACAGACTTGTTCACTTTTTATCATTGAGCCTGGATTCATCTTAAGCGGTGTGCCCCTGGAGGCTAAGGGCCCAGCCCTGGAGGACACTTGCTCTTGTATTATTACGCATGGTTTCCGTGTGGTTTGTTCATAAAAGTAATCTGGTAATCTGCTATGTTTTGAGAATATTTCATTACATGCTCTGTTGTGATTAATTTATTTCGTGTTCTTGAACTTTATATCGATGATATTGTATTTTACCAACTCTTTAAGTATTGATTAATTCCTACATGACACTATTACTTTATTACATAATTCTTCATGACTATATTTTTCATTATAACAAGTCATCTGGAAAAGTCTGTTCCACATGGTTATTGAACGTGACTATTCTTTATTATGAGATGCAGTCGTATGTGTTTTAACAAAAGCAGATTAAGTATGATGTGTTTCTAAGATTCTATAGTATTGTTCTATCATATAAGATTGAGAGATTGATGTTTTGATTTCCATGGTTAAATAGATTTGTAGCTTAAAGGACTCAATTGTTGTTTATTTCAATTGTTGTTCCATTTACTTGTTGTTCCATTTACTTGTTGTTCCATTTATTTGTTGTTCCATTTACTTGTTGTTCCATTTATTTGCTGTTCCATTTCCAGATTGTTGATTTGCTGTTTCTTGAGGACAAACTTAGGCTATAGTGGACCTCAGCATCTGCTACCTGATCCCCAGACCTCTGATCTACTCCCATCATCTATGAAAGGGACGTGTTATTGCTACCAAGCCCTTGGCTGATGTGTTGTTCCATTTCATTATCATTTCTTTTATCTGTTGTTTCATTTCTAATCATTAAGAATGATCCCAAGCTGTAGCGAGCCCAGCATCTACTATCTGGCTCCCAGACCTTTGATCTATTCTCATCGGTTATGAAAAGGATGAGTTATTGCTGCCGAACCTTTGGCTGATGTAATACTTGGTGTGATTTGGTCTTTTGAAGTAGTTAAGTTGTAGGTTTGCATTACTTTACTTGCATAGCTTTTGGATAGCTGTACTACAAGCATTACTCTGGCAAATGCTAGCCTCAGACTGAGACACCATTTGAAATAACCAGATGATCCCGGATTGACATATTAATGTAAGGTAACTAGAGGTGAAAGAGACCCTTGTTATAGCTCTACACACCATATGAGCTAGTGTACAGAAAACAAGTCCTCTTGTTGATAGAATTCCAGATAAATACTTTTAGGACTGCAGTCCAATTGGGCTAGATCTCTCTGAAGCACAACAACAGTGTCTTCTAGAATTGAATGAGTTAGATGAAATCCAAAGGGATTTTGTTTAGCAGAACATCTCGGTTCAACAGTAGTGCAAGAAGTGGCATGACAAGTCCATTTAGAAGAAGTAGTTCCAACCAGGTGATTGGGTACTCCTTTACGATTCTAGATTTAAATATTTTAAAGGAAAATTCTATACACGCTAGATGGGACCTATAAGGTGGTCAAAGTGTTCAAAAATGGATCGGTAGAAATCAAAACTCTTGATGGACGAAATTTTGTGTTCCTGGTAAACAGGCATAAATTGAAGGTATATTTTCAGCCCCTTACTAAAGGAGATTTCATGCAACAAGTCCAAAAGCCATTTGAAAAGGAGTTGGTAGGTGGTAACGCCAACCTATCGAAGATTTGATTCCTTCTTGTCCTTATTAAAATAATAATAAAATAAAAATAAAAAGAAAAAAATGACAAAAATAAAAATTATAAAAAGAAAAAAAATTGTTGTAATTATGTAAATTAGTTGACTGACATGATTCCAGAAGGATCAACCTAAAAACCAGCATGGTGGTAGGAAGATTGAAATTTTAATAAAAAGGGAATGTTACTTGATCTTTTAGATATGCTGGCTACCACCAAGAAGAAGAAGGTTCACGAAACCAAGAACTTACCCAAGTTTGGGGTAACTAGCATGGAAATTTTTATTCAAGTAAACGCTTACTTCCCACTGCAATTACTTTTTCCTACATCAGTGCAGGCATATTTCAAGGTAAAAACTTTTCCTTTCTTCTATTTCCCATTTTGAAAATTCCCACTAGTTTCTTTTCTAAAATCCCCAATGCAATACCTTCCTCTTTCTTCTAGGAAAACTACCCTTGCCTGATTTCGTAAAATCCCTCTTTTCCCTTGAATTTTTTCCACATCCCATTTTGTTTATCCCCCTTGGTGATATTGTTTATGGAATCCTTATTGTAATATTCCTTCCCATTCAATTTTTTTTTACCCCCTTCCCATTTCTTTATTCCCTCATAAATTGATTGCGGAATTTGATGCAGTCAATCTAGAAGGCATGCTTGTGAAACACCAAAGGATGGTGAATAAAATTTTTCTTGTATATTGAGGCAAAAAATTTTAGTCCAACTACAGAATTGTGTTCTATCAGATTTTTTTGTTTTGGTAAAAGTCCCTGGTGCAAGATGCGCAATGCAAGCACGACATAGTGCAAGCAGGTTTAGTGCAGGAACACAGCTGACTGTGAAAGCAAGTGTAAAATAAAATTCACACAGCCCAAGAGTGCCTTATAAAGGATGTTTATGGATTTATTTTCCTTCACAGGAGTACTGATATATCATAGCATTGCACGTTTCAATTAATAATCTATTCATCATTTACTGACTTAGGAATTTTTTTTAAAGTGCAAGTTGTATAGGGTTCTGAAATCTAATTTTTTAAATATGTGTTGAAGTATGTCTTGATTAAATTATGAGGCGGACTGCGGGATAGTACTTTGGTCCGACAGCCTGTATTCACCATCCTTGAAATAATTTCGCATTGTTTGTTCATTATTACCTTACCCAGTAACCCAATCATTGTAACCATTGCGCCACCGCCACATAAACCTCCACTACACCTAATCATTATGACTCACCTGCAGTGGGTTGATATGAATCTACACCTAATACGAAGACCTATTTTCATCATAACCAGGTGAGTGGGATTGAAAGTACAGAGGGTGATGAACCTCTAGCATAAAACTCTCGGCAAGCGTTGGTGTCACCTACTGGAATTCTTTCAAGGTTGTGACCGGAAAGGGTGAAGTGCAGTTCGACATGGCACCTGAAAGGAGTGAGTCGTTATCCTTGCAGGAGATTGAGAAAAACACATAATACCATAACAGTCTTGCATTATTGCAAGAATCTGGGTTCCTACCATTTTTACATAGGTTTTACAGGTTCGACATGGTTGTGGTACTGGAGTTCGCGAAGACATTCAAAGGAGACTGAGTAAGGGTTGGCTCGTTGAAGTTCGAAGTATCATGTATAGAAGGTATGAAACTCAATTTGTCTAATCATGTATCGAAGGTATGAAACTCAGTAAATGAGAAAACCACTGGTTTAAACTTTACTTATGCAAGCAATTCCTCAAACCCTAGATCTGGCTCAAGGGTAGTCAGTTGCAAGGAAGGTTATAGTGTAGCTAGCCTACTGTTGGGAGGAGAGTGGAAATCCCCCCTTCAATTTTCAACCATCTCAGGCTAATTCAAATAAGTATTCATGGATTATGCATGTCATCCCATAGATTGTAATATGCCTTATTAGATTGATGATCAATGATAAATCCTTTACCATTTATATAAGGATGAAAAATTCATTGTTTATTCATGATTAACCAGTTAACTTTATATCTATGGTGATTATGAGTTCTTTGAGTTATGTGGTTTCAACTTTCTTAGTTATGTGTAGGTTGTCTGATATGCTGGGATTGACCTACGATTTCATGATTTTTAGCCATATTTGGATGTTTACAAGTTTGGGAAACTCATTTCCATAATCATAATGGTGCGCTACCCCATTTGGAGTGCAATTTTATGTGTTGAGTGCATGGAATAACTCTATCTCAGGAAGATGTAGATATCTCTATATGATTATGGTGTATGTTTTTCTTTAGATGTTTGCATGGTTGTTAACTTATGGATCTATGTGTCCATTGATATTCTCATGATTTGTAGAGTTACTTGCATGAATATGCATGTTTTCTTAATATGCTTCATCTAATTTGTTTCGGTTTGTGACTTCTATAATCTAACATGTTGAAAATGTCATGATTCATTGCCTTGTTGGAGGTTGCAAACTCCTTCATGAGAGTAGGGAGTAGTGTGATGCATGGATGCTTGAAGTCCTTTAGTTAATATGATATAACATGTGATTTCATTCATCAGAAATGATTATGAATCTCATGGTTCTTTGACTTGTTTTAGACAGTGAGTTACTTAATAGGTTATGAAGGTTATCCATGTGTTGTATGCTATTAAAGGCTCAACAAAGCTTACTATTACATTCCATTAATAAGAGAACTTCATGGAAGTAGGCACCTTTATAATGTTTCATTATATTGAGCTTTATAGAGGAAGTATGTTATGAGAATATCTTGATGAAATGTTGTATGTGAATGTTTTCATGGTGATGAGGGATTTGGTGGCCTTTGTGATTTTTGATAGGGGCTTGGAGATCTTTTTGTTTGCTGATATTTTCCCATGTTCAAAGCTATTTACATGGTTGGATATGAATGTTTATTGATTTTATATGCAACTATGACTGGTTGCATGAAGTCACACAGTTAATTGCTATTAGAAACATTTTTATCATCCTTATGTAAATAAAATGTTGTCACAACCAAGTTTTCATAGTGGTAACAACTAGGATTTAACTAGTTTCATTCTCATCATGGGTATGCTCTGAGCCACCCCCAAACCCAAGGAAAACTCGGTAGTGCCTTAGGAACCCATAGTGTCCCTAAGATTGTGCATGGCTTGCACAAACTTGTATTTCAGTTGAATAAGCCTTGATTTATTTATAAGAAAAAACTTTGATTTCAATGGATTTTGGGTTAATGTGGGATACGAAAATCCTCGTTAGTCAATGTGAAAAAACATGTCGCATTGTGCCTCCCTCACTGAGTTGTATGCATTGGTTGATTTGGAGTGGGCATTATTGATGGAGTGCATGAACAAAGATTTACCTAACATTTGACAAGAGGATTCACATCATGTTGTATTCCCCCTCGACATGTAGTATGTATGGACTATTTGGGTCCATGCACTATTGACAGTTGTGTGGGACAAGATTAATCCCATTACCTAATGTTAAAACTCATGTCAAGTTGCACCTTCCTTGGAAAGTAACATGTGATGTCCCTAAGCATTATTGATAGAAGGTGCAAAATGGATTTACCTCTTCACCAATTATCATGAATATTCACGTTGCATCATACTAGGACTAGCATAAAGTCCCTTTGGTATCATGGAGATATGGCATGGTGATGAGATAGAAAAGAATATGCCTAGGGCAGTGGAGATGATGAATAGATTTTAATGCAAAATTGTAATTGGGCCAAAATTTCACGACATAAAAGCTCTATTCTATTCAAAAAGGCTTGGCCTTGTGGAAACCCCAATTCTTGGCCTATTGTGGATCTTGCAATTGGTCATGCCATAGTCACTTCTTGGTCATTCGATGCTTTTTTAAGTCTTTGAGATTTCTTATGGATCGTAAGTGTCGAAGTCACCTACTCACACATGGTCAATCTGTAATGCATTCATGAAAGCATTGCTTCATGCAATATTGAACAAGCATGGCACAGACCACTAAGACAGTGCATTTGAAATGTTCAACCTATGTCAACAATCAGTGCACACTATCAATGACAACCCCTCACTTCGTTTGCAATCGTACTTCTATTTTTGTGAGTTTCTTCCATTGTCGCCTTTTGCACACTTTCATCTTCGCAAGTGTCATTTTCATGCTTACGACTATATTTTTCGCTTGCATTCACTTTAATTAATGTCATTTTCATGTTATCTTTTTCCTAGCATGAGTTTTTTGACTGTCATTTACATATCACAAGTGTCGATTGCACTTTTCTTATCATATCACAAGTGTCATCTTTTGGCGTGGGAATTGTCACTTATCATGTAAAGTGGAATTTTGGCTTGTTTCAAGGTGAAATATTTGTGATAATGAGTTTTTCTTATCATGTATACATGTTTCACATTCATTTCCAAAGTTTCAAGCACTATCACACAAGTGTCGCTACTTTCGTTGCAAAGTGTAGCTTTTGTGTTGCACTTGGTAGGAGTTGTCGCTTAGTTGTTGCATTGAGGAAAGTATGTTGTTCATATGTTCTAAGTGTTCCTTTTTGTGTCTTCAAGTGATCTAAGTTTTTTATCATGCTCAGAGTCTTTCTTTTTCTCATCTTCATATCATTGATCCAACACTTAGTCCAACTAGGAAAACTCCTCGACTGGGCCACTCAGCCTCATTCTGCCTATCCTGAGCTACACACTATGTAGTCTCATTCCTCTAGTAGCATCCTTGTCCCTTGGCACTATGCAATGCGTAGTCTCTATTTTCTAGGACTGTGCACTACACAATCACAGTGCTCAAGTTTAGCCTTTGACCTCCAAAATTGCTCAATTTCTCTCTCCTTCCTAGTCAGTATGCGCTTTGTACAATCTCAAGGCTAAAGCCTTAGCCCTAAGCTCCTAAACTGCACAATTTTTCGAAACCCCTAGCCTCATATTCCCTCTAGAACTGAACAATAGGCAGAATCAGTTCTCAATCTCACGGCCTAGCTCCCTGAGCTCCCCAAATGCACAATTTATTTGCTCATTCCAAGCCCGAACTGTGCATTATGCAGTCTCATGGCTCAAGCTCGACCCTTGATTGCCTAATCTATGCAATTGTGTAGTTGTTGAGCCTCTCCCTCAACCTACCACCCAGTGCTAGCTCAGTCAGTGGATCAGCATGCAACATCTTAGATTAAGGGTTTGTTAGATTGATGTTGTCTTGTCATGAGTGCATTGAAGACATAGGTATTCTATCATGTTATGACATGATGAGGATAAAGGAGATGGAGAAGGAGACCATAATATAAGATACCCTTGTAGCAACAAAGATAATTTGACCCATCATGAGAAGACAAAGGGACATCGGTTTGCAAAAATAACTGAGTGCCAGGACCACATGGGAGACTCCTTATCTTCAAGTCATGAGGAGGAGGAAGAAGAAGAGCATGTTGTTCCATATTTCAATAAGACAGAAAGGAAACAACAACAAAGAGTGACTTGACATTGCCATGTCATCATGCAATACATGTCCCCAGTGTCATGTCATGTCATGTCATCAGTCATCATGTGGCACATAATTTTTTGGAATATGTAATTCAACATTGGAAAATGTATTGTAAAAGTGAACGTCTAAGAGTCATCCATGAAATGTGAAAATTCATGTGGGAGTTGAAAGGTCATAGAGAAGTCAAACAGTCATGAGGGTAGTCCAAGAGTCACATGAGAGGTGAATGATCACCCCATTTGTTATATATACATCCTCATTGTACATGCAAAGGAATTTTTCACCTTGGCTCCTCCTACTAGGCATTGGAGAGGAAGATAGACTTTATTTTGAAGGAGAAAGTGACTACTCTAATGCTCCACTATTAGGGCTAGTGGTGTTCATTGTCTTGATGTATCTTGTAACTTTTACTTGATTTAGAAGCTTGTTGAGCCAACACGCTTTCATTCATATGTCGTGAATATTGTAATACTATTCTTTGCATGTTTGCGATGTATGTTGTTTTCATCTGTACTAAGGAAATTGAACTAATTTTTTGGATTTGGTACTTATCTTATTGAAGGTGTATTGTATTTTCTTTAACAATTGTTACTTCCTTGTGAACTATTTTGTTGGTTGAACAACCATTCATTCATATGTAAATTCTTGTGTGCCTTTTCTAGATTAGTATTATTACTTGTATTTAAATGGCCCATTTTTCTGTTCCCTTTGGATAGAAGGACCTTGATACTTTCCATAGATAAACATTTCATGAGGCATAATCACTTGTTGATCCGAAAATACATGTGTATTACTCTTTTGTGCTGAAATTTGTAGCCATGAAAATCTACAATGATGCATGGTTGTCAGGTCGATACTCTAGATGGGGCTCCTAGTCCAAATGGTGTGAGGTCTAATTGGGACTTTACATTGGGGAGACCCCTTGATTGATGGATTCCCAACACCATCAATAGGACCATCAAGGATGACTATATATAAGTATCCCAACTTATCATATATTAGCTCTAAATGTTGAGCTTTTGCAATGATTTCTACCTCATTTGGAGGCATGGTTGTAACAACAACTTTTTCTCTGACTAGAAAATGCTACTTGAGGAATAAATCTAAAATAATTTTAGGGAGAACTTCAATTTTGTAGAAATTTAAAGATCTACTCCATTCGTGGATGTGGTCCATGACATGAGTAGATGATATTTTCCTAAACTTAGTGAGTATTTCTAGTCGCATTTCATGACGTACTTGTAACTAGAAAAATGTAAGAAAGGCCTTATTATGGATCCAAAGTCTCTATGAGCACATGCTTTCTCAATAGCGTACCATTTGGCCAAGGGGCCAATTAAGGTGCATTGAAAGAGTCTCAAATGAATTGATTATTTAGTGATATTGTTTGAGGAACATCACATATAAAATATCATAATGTGGTTAGCTAGGTCTTCCCCTAGCTTCCCTTTGAATTTTGGAATATCAAAAGCGAATTTTGTTGGCAAAGGACGACACACTATATTGTGCATAATAGGACCATTTGTGAGATTCATTAAATTTTGAATATTCAATGAAGTGACAAAAGGAAAGTTGAGAGTTGGATCTTATATAATCTCAATTTAGTGATTAGAAACTATGTGAGAAGGAGATTTAATGCAATGTAAGGTGGTACCTTGCAAAGTTGATCCTAATGTAAATAATCCTAACAAGGGGGTATCTGTAACAACCCTAGGTTAAAGTTTCATGTAATAAAGGATAATAAAGGAAAAATAAGACCAAGTTCATGGGACACATATTCCAAGCTAAATGTTGGGTAAACACTTTAGTGGGCATCACTTGTTTCTTAATAACGGCTATGAAAATTGGCAAATGCATCATCAAAGGTAAAGAGGAAATAATTGGCATTCAATAATGAGAAATAAAGGAAAATGGGAGAAAAAGGAAGGTAAAGAGACACAAATATGCATGCAAGGGAAATTAGAGGGAAAATGAAGGAAAATGAAGAAAATGAAACATCAATAATAAAAAGGAATCAGTGAAACAACTCACAATTTTTGGCTTAGATTTTGTTAGTTTTAGCTTGGATCAATTGAGAGAGAGAGAGAGAGAGCTCCAAGAGGAGAAAACAAGCAAGAAAAGAAAAGAAAAGGGAAAAAAGAGGAAAGCAAGGGAGCGTAAGGAGAAGGTTGGATGAACAACTTGAGCAAGAGGATTTTGCAAGGAACAGGTTGCATGTGTGATTTCCTAGCTGAGGTGTGAATGCATGGTACATGAATTTTCTTATTTGGTTAATTTGTTTTCATTGACATGGGTTTTTCTTGGATTAACAATGGTTTCAGTGTTGCCTTTCCATTTCTTGGATAGCCATGGTGTGATGGAATTAATTCATGATTTAAATTTGGATTGTCAAAAGGTTTCGAACTAGGTGAGGTGGTCTCCAAAAAATCCCAAGGGTTGGGGGTGGAGATGGTTTTCTTTGGGAAGCCTTCGACAGGTGGGTGGAGAGAGAAAATTCCTCAAGACATGGTGAAGGAATTCTGAGGCTTCCAAGCTTGGTTTGGTTTTGGGATCTCAGGACCGATTTAGGTGAGGTCACGATAGCTTGAGGGTGGAGGTGGTTTAACCTCTGGATTCCCTATTTTATTTTTTTTTGGTTTATCCCATGTGATCCCACATTCATGCTTGGAATATGGCATGCGGGTGATTGGATGAAAGAAATATTTGGTTCAACCCAATCTATGGTTGGGTGGTGCGTATAGGTCCTTGACTTGGTTGGATTTTGCATATGTTAATATAAGTTTTTTCCCTATTGTGATTTATGAGCACAAGTACTTGTTATTATGAGGTTTTTATGGTTTATATGTCATGGTTTCTATCCTGGTTATATGCTGGTATAAGCATGGTTCTATGATGTGCTCTAGCTATTGCTCTTGTTTATGCTTCTATAAGTTATTCAATGGTTGATGTATGTATGGAATACAAAATGTTATTGCAACTAGCTTGAGACAGAATTAGACCCTCTTGTTGATTCTTAGATGAAGTTCATAAGTTTACGATTAGATATGCATTCATGACATGTAGCTTATATGTTTATCATATGTTTGACAAAATGTCTTTCCTAGATTAGGCATGGCTAAGTTAAGTTCTTGTTCTAAATATGAATGGTCAACATTGTTAGCATCTTGCTTATGTTTATGGAAAGTTACCAACAGTTCTGGGTAGTGGTCTGGAGGCTAGCCTAGAAAAGTGGCTTACATCTCAAAACTGCTAGCATAGAATTGGAATTTTTAGGTCATAACTACATGGAAGTAGGCTTATGAGTGCAATTAAATCCTCATAGCATCATGCAAATTGTGACAAGGGTGCGGTTATGGAGTTGATTCAGTCAAAATGAGTTCCAGCTCAAGGATTGATCACCTAGGGTGGTTATCTAATTGATGAGTGGTTTGTAGTCCCTAAGGGATGTCAAAAAAATTTCAGGTTATAGGCACCATTTCCATCACTAGAAATTGGAGCTTGGGTCATGTCATAGTAGCACTTATCTCATGTTTACCTTAGGGAGCCTATAAAAGCGAGTAAATGTGGGAGGAGGCATTTACAATGTCCACCAATGACGGTTGAGGGGTATATTGAACTAGTGAATTAGTATGACCATGGATAATGGTGAGAGGCCTTCCAAGTGACAAAATGTCAGGAAGCCAGATCACAAAAAGATAAAAAGATAGATCAACACCTTAGAATTCAACCTCTTCGAGGGGGCAACCTCCTTTACATTACACAAATGAACAATTCTTGGATTATTCAAATGACAAAACCTCCTTTCTATATATAAGAGTCTAAGGGGACACAATATAACCAAGTCGACCTAACAATAATAATATAAAGGCACAAAAATAACAATAGTGGGATTCTATGGGGCACAAATAGCAATATGGGGACAATAGGGCACAACAATAACAATAAGGGATAAATGACAATAGTAATGGGGGGGTCACTAGTATTATAGGGACCTAACATGCCCTCTCCTTCAAAAAAGTTTGTCTTTAATGTTGAGTAGTTTTGGTGTTCTGTATGAATTCTCTCCCCTGTGGAATCTTCAACGGGTAATTTCTTCCACTTGATGAGATACTCTGAAATTGATCGATTTCATAGCTGTTGAGTTCTTGTTTCTTTGACTGCTTTAGGTTCCAATATGATTTTTCCTTCCTCATCAAGTTCTAGAAATATTGTTTGAACTGGAATCTTGTCACCTATAACCTTATTTAAGCATGAAACATGGAAAACTAGGTGCACTCAGGAAGCTGCAGGAAGTTCCAATTTGTATGCCATAGTACCTATCTTTTGCAACACCTTGTACGAACCATTATACTTTGGTGATAATTTATTATCCTTCTTAGCTTGCTTGAGGGTCATTTTTTTATATGGTTGTAGCTCTAGGAATATCCAATCACCTACATCAAAACTTCTTTTGTTGTGATGTTGATCTCCCTGCTGTTTCATCATATTCTGCGCCAAGGTAAGGTTATCCTTTAAGAGTTGGAGAACTTGTTATTGATGCTCGATGTGATCTTCCAATGCTTGAACTTTAGAATTTTCTCTTAAATATGATGTGATGGATGGGGGATGATATCCATAAAGTGCCATAAATGGGGTCATTTTTGTTGCAGTATGGAAGGAATTGTTATACCACCATTCAGCCAGAGGCAAACATTCGACCCATTGTGTTTGTTTATCAGATACAAAGCAACAAAGCTATCCTTCTAAACATTCGTTTACTATCTTAGTTTTCCCATCAGATTGAGGATGATAAGATGTGCTACGAGCTAACTGAGTCCCAACATTATGTCAAAAAATTCCCAGTGAAAATGGGATCTCTATCGCTTACAATAACCTTTGGGTTTCCATGTAGATTTTGAATTGTTTCCATAAATGTAGTAGAAATTGTACTTGCTTTTTATGGATGAGATAAAGCACAAAAGTGTGCATACTTGGTAAGTCTGTCAACTACCACCATGATAACATTCTTTCCTTCGGACTTGGGTAAACCTATGATAAAATCCATTGAAACCTCCTCCCAACGTTGGCTTGGAATGAATAAGGGTTGTAATGGTCCTGGGGTCTTAATTGTTTCAACCTTATTTTGTTTGCAAACTAAACATTCTGCCACAAACTTTTGAATAATTGATTTAAGGCCATCCCCAAAAAATCCTTCTGAACCCTGTGGTAGGTTTTCAAAAATCTTGAGTACCCTCCTAAGGGAGAGGTGTGTAATTCCCTAAGAATCTTTTGTTTGAGCTGGGAATTCTTACATTGGTATAATGATCCTTGTACCATAACGAATCATTTTTCCAGCTAAATGTATCAGATGTACTGGGATCTTGTTGTATCTTTTGAATGAGTGCCCACACTTTCTCGCCATTCTTTCATTCACCCCTTGCTTCGTTTATCCAATCTGGTTGGATAATAGAAATGACGCAAATAAATGCTTCCACATCCTCATCCTTTCTTGAGAGTGCATCTGCCACAACATTTTGCCTCCCTTTTTTGTAGATGATTTCAAAGTCATAGCCCAACATCATTGTGAACCATTTTTGCTTCTCTTCTGGAGATAATCTTTGTTCCAAAAACTATTTAAGACTATCATGATCTGTTTTTACCTTGAAGTGTCTTCCCATTAGGTAGGGTCACCATTTCTTAAGTGCATGTAGTATTTCCAACATTCCTTCTCATAAATAGCTTTGTGTAAATACTTCCTTTTGAATGGATGACTTTCGAAAGAAATGGGTCTTTGTTCTTGCATTAAAACAGCACCAAATCCATTTCTTGAGGCATCACATTCCACAATAAAGGTTTTTGTGAAGTCTGGTGCAACTAAGACTGGTGCTTGGCACATTTCCTCTTTAAGATGTTCAAAGGCCTTCGTTGCTTCTGGAGTCCATGAGAATGCATCTTTCTTCAATAATTTTGTTAGAGGTGCTACTATTCTCCCATAATTCTTAACAAACTTGTGATAATACCTTGTCAACTCGAGAAATCCTTGTAGATGCTTTATGGATGTGGGGATTTTCCATTCCTTAATGTTTTTAATTTTGCTAGGGTCTACCTTAACTCCTTCATGAGATA